>JACEEZ010005518.1:60000-102500 GCA_016584305.1 Chionoecetes opilio | reverse complement strand
TACCTGAGGCCTCGTTTTGCCCCGCTTTATAACAGAAAAGTCTACTGGGAGGCAGGGGAGGGAATTAAGTAGAGAAACCAGTGCATTGCCCTTCTCTTGTTCTTCCTGTCCGACTGGATCACCAACCATATCGACACATTAGTCAAAGATGCTTAGACATAATAGAGATAGACATGCAGTAGTGAGGTGCGGCACAGTAGGAATGGTCGGGCATGAGACGTGACAGGATCATAAGGACACTATAGCAAGACAAGGAAACAGACAAGGGCACACATAACGTGGGGCAAATATGAGCAACAAACATTTCTTGGGCTCACAAGTGTGTGGGTCCAAATAGAGGAGTGTGTAATACGACTGTATTGATTGGTTTACAATTACTTATATATTGCACACACACACACACACACACAACACACACAACACACACACACACACACACACACACACACACACACACACACACACAACACACACCACACACACACACATACACACACACATACACACACACACACACACACATACACACACACACACACACACACATGAGATACGAGAGGTTATGAGCAAAAATATAAGATGACAAGGTGTTTGAAGGACGTTAAGAAGTACAGTTTTCCCTATCGGTGCATTGATATATGGACTAATCTGGACAGTGAAATTAAAGATGCTAGTAGTATTCATGATTTTACAACTAAGATTGACCAATTGAGACAAGGAGACGGGACCCCACGAGCTTAACTCATTGCCTATATATCACAATTAGGTAAATACAACTAGGCACACACACACACACACTGTCACACACACACACATACACACACACACACACACACACACACACACACACACACACACACCACGCACGCACGCACGCACGCACGCACCCGCACGCACGCACGCACGCACGCACGCACGCACGCACACGCACACGCACACGCACAATACACACACACACACACACACACACACACACACACACAATCAAGCATAAGGACAAAGAAGAGAGACTGAAAGAAGAAAATAAAATAATAAAAGATCTAAAGATAATGAGTGAAAATTTAAATAAAAAATTTCAGCGAATATTCACAAAAGAATAAAAATTCAACGAACCGCAAGGAATGAAAAAAGTCCGAAATTAGAGGAAAATGGAAAGAGAGAAGGAGGAAGTTTGTGAATTGTTGAAGGAATTTAGGAGAGGAAAGCAATAGGATCAGACGGAATGTCAGGTTATGTTTTAAAAGAGTGCAGAAAACAGGTGGTCGAACCAATATATGATATATTAAAGGGCTAAAAGAGTGGAAGAGAGCAGATATAGAACCAATATATAAAAATGGGAAGAAGGATGAACCATTAAATTATAGACCAGTGTCATTTACTAGCACAGTATGCAAGATATGTGAGAAAGTAATACAGAAGCAATGGACAGAATAACTAGATATAATAACATACCGGCAGTATGGTTTTAGAAAAAGGAGATCATGTGTGACCAGCTTAATAAGCTTTACTCAAGAGAAATGATACAACACAAGAAAGAGATGGATGGGCAGATTGTGTATATCTAGATTTAAAAAAAGCATTTGAAAATTTTTCCCATGAGAGGTTACTTTAGAAATTGGAAAATATAGGAGGAATCAAAGGGATGATAAAAAAACTGGACGGAAAGTTATCTAAGAGGAAGAGAAATGAGAACAATAGTAAAGAATGAAAAATCTGAATGGAGAAACGTATTTAGTGGGGTACCACAAGGATCAGTGTTGCTACCAATAATGTTCATGATTTATGTCAATGACATGATACGTCCATGATGAAATAAAAATATATATAAGTATATTTTCGGATGATGCACAACTATTAATTAAGATAAATAAAATGCTCTAAATATTGCGAAACACTACAAAATGACCTGAACAAGATCTAAGAAAGGAGCTGAAGATGAGAAATGGAATTTAATGTGAATAAGTGCTATGTGATGGAAATTGGAAAAAAAAACTAAAAAAAGATATCAATGGCCATATAAAATGGAAAATGAAATAATTACAAAGGTTCATGAAGAATAGGACCTGGGAGTGAAAATGCTAAATCACATATAACAGAAAAAACATATAAATATAATATTTGGAGATACGTACTGGAAGTTGAAGCATATTAAGAGATGTATTTCATATATATGGACACAAATATGATGAGAAAGATAATATATAATTACTACAATGATCCGACCAAAAATGGAATATGCTGCCATTGTATGGTCCCCATATAAAAATAAACATGTGAAAAACTTGGAGAGGATACAGAGAATGGCAACAAAGATTGGTACCAGAGCTAGCAGAACTTTCTTATGAGGAAAGGTTGAAGGAAATATATATACCAACACTGAGCAGAGAAGAAAAAGAGGAGACTTAATAACAATCTTTAAACTGATAACTAAGAGGAAGAAACAGATAATGAGAGACTGCTGACTCGTAAACAAAGAGAATGTTGATACACAAGAGGACATATAAAAAAAAATAGGAAAAGGGGGATGCTTGAACAACATAAAGAAGTACAGCTTCCCTCATAGAAATGTATAAGTTTGGAATGGACTTAATGAAGAGGTGATATCGGCAAATAATGTGCACCAGTTGAAAGAAAGACTGGCTAAATGTAGATGCGGAGGCGGGATCACACGAGTGTAGCTCAGGCCCTGTAAAACACAACTAGGTAAATACAATTAGGTAAATACACACACACACACACACACACACACACACACACACACACACACACACACACACACACACACACACACACACACACACACACACACACACACACACACACACACACACACACACAGTCACACTCAACAGGTACTTCATAGTGTAGTGGTAGCACGCTCGGTTCACAACCTAGAATTCCCAGGTTCGATCCCTGGGCGGAGCGAAGAGAGATGGGCGGTCTTCTTAAAACCCGAGCCCCTGTCCACCAGCAGTGAATGGGTACCGGGTGTTAGCCGGGGGTTTGTGACCCACTAAGGATGAATGATAAAATGTAGCTATGGAGACGGGGCCATACCAGACCAGATTGATCGGGGCCAGATTGGGAGGCGGTAGCGGAGTGGTTAGCGTCTCCGACTGGAGTTCTCGGTAACCGAGTTCGATCCCGAAGAAACCCAAAACCATTCTGCATCGTCGAGTGGCCTAAGAAACACCCACATGCCCTGCCCATCAACTCTACCTTCGATTGCGAGTGCATCGGAGGACACAGGGGGGCGGCATGAGCCTCTAATCACAGGCGTCACTATAAGAATCCTGCCTGCGCCACTACGGGCGAGGACCAACCATCATCAGAGCCCTCAAGGTGAACCTCCAAAGCCTACCATCCGAGCCCTGTGTCACCACTGCCTACAGGCGCTATAAGCACAAATGTTATAAATAAAAATAAAAAAATAAAAAATACGAGTGTAGCTCAGGCCCTGTAAAATACAACTAGATGAATACACACACACACACACACACACACACACACACACACACACACATACACACACACACACACACACACACACACACACACACACACACACCACACACATATATATACACACACACACACACACACACACACACACACACACACACACACACACACACACACACACACACACACACACACACACATACAAATACGAACAAACGAATACAGTCAGGCATACAGTCAAATAGACAGACAGATGAAAAAAAGTAAATAAAAAATATAATAGTGTTCACGTTGCCACTACCTCCACCACCAATACAACAACCAATATCAATACTACCACCAGCATCACCAACATCACAACAACCATTCTCACCAACATCATCACCACAGACATCATCTTTAATAGCAACAATAAGGAGTTTCTCACGACGAAGTAAAGTAGTGGCAGAGGTAGGAACTGTAGTCGTGATTTTTGTTGTTGTTTATAGAAAACTAATAATAGCATTGGAAAAAAAAGACATAGAAGTGATAATTGAAACATCCCTTTAGATTAAAAAAGAAAAGTTTTTCTGAAAAGAAATAAATATAAAAAAAGATACAAAATAGAGGCACAAAAAGGCCAATTTTGCTTCATTCTTGTTTTACGGCAATGTGATGGTTAGTCAGGCGGGAAAAGGGGGCGCTTACCATATCCATCTTATTCACTGGTTTTGTCTGTATTTACTTAGTTGTATTTACTAGTTGTATTATACAGTGCCTGAGCTAAACTCCTATGATCCCGTCTCAATATCTACACCTCTACTTTGCTTCCTTAGTGCTTAGTGTTGGGGTACGTAACCACCTCGTGAGGCGGATACAACCCCGGCTAGCACCCGGTACCAATTCACTGCTGGAAGGACAGGGGCTCGGGTTTTAAAGAGACTGCCCATCTTTCTCCGCTCCACCCGGGGATCGAATCCGGGACTTCTCGGTTGTAACCGAGCGTGCGGTTCACAGTGCACATTACGCTACGGAGTACTCGTGTGTGTGTGTGTGTGTGTGTGTGTGTGTGTGTGTGTGTGTGTGGTGTGTGTGTGTGTGTGTGTGTGTGTGTATTTGTGTGTGTGGGGTGTGTGTGTGGTGTATGCGTATGTGTGTGTCTGTGTGTGTGTATGTGTATGTGTGTCTGTTTGAATGTACACCTAGCATAATTTGTTCACTAAATAACATACATCACACTAATGAATTGAGTAAATGTTCACTGAAACGTAGGAACAATTATTTACGTTTTAATGGCTAATATATATATATATATATATATATATATATATATATATATATATATATATATATATATATATATATATATATATATATATATATATATATATATATATATATATATATATATATATATATATATATATCACATCCAACCTGTTCCTAAGAAGGGTGACCGTTCTAATCCTTAAAAACTACCGTCCTATAGCTTTGACTTCCTGCCTTTCTAAAGTTTTTGAATCTATACTTAATAAGAAGATTCTTAAGCATCTATCTGCTCACAATCTTCTATCTGATCGTCAGTACGGTTTCCGTAAAAGGCGATCTACTGGCGATCTTCTAGCTTTCCTAACTGAATCTTGGTCATCCTCCTTTAGGGGTTTCGGTGAAACTTTTGCTGTTGCCTTGACATATCAAAAGCTTTGATAAAGTCTGGCAAAATCTTTAATTCCAAACTACCCTCATTCGGTTTCTATCCTTCTCTCTGTACCTTCATTTTAAGTTTCCTTTCAAACCGTTCTATTGCAGCTACTGTAGACGGACATTGTTCTTCTCCTAAATCTATCAATAGTGGTGTTCCCCAGGGTTCTGTCCTATCACCCACTCTCTTTCTATTATTCATTAATGATCTTCTAAGTCTAACTCAAAGCCCTATCCACTCCTACGCTGATGATTCTACCCTGCATTTTTCAACGTCGTTATTAGACGTCCAACTCAACAGGAACTAAGTGATTCACGGAGAGATGCCACCGAGCGCCTAACTTCTGATCTTTCTATTATTTCTGATTGGGACAAAGCAAACCTTGTTTTGTTCAATGCCTCAAAAAACCCAATTTCTTCACCTATCTACTCGACAAAACCTACCAGATAACTATCCCCTCTTCTCAATGACACTCAACTGTCTCCTTCTTCTACAATGAACATTCTAGGACTATCCTTTACTAAAAACTCTGAACTGGAAATATAACATCTCATCTCTTGCTAAAACAGTTCTAAGAAGTTAGGTGTGCTGTGGCGTCTGCGTCCTTTTTTTTCTCCCTCCCAATTGCTTGCTCTCTACAGGGGCCTTATCCGCCCATGTATGGAGTATGTCTCACATGTTTGGGAAGGATCCACTCATACAGCTCTCCTAAAACAGGGTTGAGTCAAAAGCTTTTCGTCTCATCAACTCTCTCCTCTGACTGACTGTCTTCAATCTTTAAATCACCGCCGCAATGTTGCTTCTCTTGCTCTCTTCTACCGTTATTTTCATGCTCACTGCTCTTCTGAACTTGCTAACTGCATGCCTCCCCCACTCCCGCGGGCCTCGCTGCACAAGACTTCTACTCATTCCCATCCCTATTCTGTCCATCTTCCTAATGCAAGAGTTAATCAGTATCTTTACTCTTTCATCCTTTCACTGGTAAACTCTGGAACTCTCTTCCTGTTTCTATTTTTCCATTCCTTATGACTTAAATCTTTTCAAAAGAAGAGTAACAAGACACCTCCCGAACTAAATTGGCCTACCCTTTGTTTTTATTTTATTCTCTTACTGTTTTCTTTATAGGGACTGGCAACTAATCGGGCTTTGTGTTACCCATTTTTGTTGAGCCCTTGGCCAGTTCCCTGTGAAGTAAAAAAAAAAAAAAAAAAAAATATATATATATTTATATATATATATATATATATAATATATATATATATATAATATATATATATATATATATATATATATATATATATATATTATATATATATATATATATATATATATATATATATATATATATATATATATGGCGTAGTACAAGAGGTCTCCTCATGTACGATATACAAGACTTGCATCACGCTCACTACCTACTAGATAGTGAAAGACTAGGAGATAATAATCATGTGGTATTTTTGGTCCACTGAATACTGGGTTGCGAATGTCCCCGAAACCATTGCGAACCATTAATTATGCTACGAACTCAATCGACCTGAAAGTGGTATACAGAGGGTGTAGGTGAAGAGTACGGTGAAGCCTCTCACGATATGATAACAGGTAAAGGGAAGGAGATATAGTGACAAAGGGAAACGCTAGAAGGTGCAGGAGCGATGACGGAGAGGTAACGAGGACAGGAGTATAGATCACTTGTTCATCTTTTCCGTTAACACTTATACGCGGTATGAGTGGTGATGGCAGTGTGGGGGGGGGGGGTTGTAGGGGCAGTGATGGCAGGGAGGGATGATGGGCAAGGACGTGAGGAGCAGGACACTGTGAGGCGGGTTGATGAGGAGCGTCAGGTAAGGGATACAGCGTCAAAGAGGACCATTAGTGAGAGAGAGAAAATGAGAGAGAGAGAGAGAGAGAGAGAGAGAGAGAGAGAGAGAGAGAGAGAGAGAGAGAGAGAGAGAGAGAGAGAGAGAGAGAGAGAGAGAGAGAGAGAGAGAGAGAGAGAGAGAGAAGAGTCGTATATAATGGTAGATAGAATAGTATAGTATGGAGAGTCGTATAGAAAAGGACAAGGCCACAGTGAGACACAAGCGTTTTGTCGACATTGAGGTAAATATACACGTGTAAGTGTAATGCCCATTATTCGGGAGAGATAGTAGGAGAATTATTATCATAAAATTCCCGAGCTATGTCTTGTCAGTAGTTAATTTTTTTCTTTGTTTCACGGGTGACTCATCGCCTCTTCCTAAACTACCATTTTGTTTATCTTCTTTCCTTTTTCCGCCATTTTCTTTCTTCCTTCTTTCCATTCCTCCCCCCCCCGACATCCCGTATGCGAACCAAGATCCGTGTGATAATTATTCTGCGATCAGTGATAACTAATGACTTCAGATCTTTTTATCTTTCCCCAGCTATCTGGTCAGACCAAGTCACACTCCCAGATTCTTAATGTCTTTCAAAATAATCCCTATCGGTATCGGTTATGGTCATATATGGACGTGTTAGTAAACATACACGCTAAAATGAAAACCTACCAAATTTCTATGCTCCATATTTCATACCCTTCCACTCTTAAAAATGCGTTCGGACATTTGACGTGACAACGAATCACACCCTTCTCGGGTATTAGATTAAGCATATTAAATTCTTCTATATCAAAGTAACAGGTCTATATTATAGGCAGCCTGGTCTTATGTACGCGAGTTTCATTATTTAAATAGTTATTTCGGGATTATAAGCTACTCATTTGAGGCACGTCTAGATCTTTCAAACAATTCCCCTTTTATGCCGAAGGCCATGATCTCAGGAGGAACCAGTCGTCTCTCCGCTTCGTTGTAGGTAAGACATCTGCACCTCGCTCCTGTTTTCCCCCTTCCTTAGTATATTATATCTATATATTTATATATATATATATAGGTACAGTTCAGTGTCACTAATGCATAGAAGGTCTGCCCCATCCTTATAAGTGTTATTAACGGGAGTCGTCTCTCCGCTTCGTTGTAGGCTTGCTCGTGTCTTCTTCAAAGCCACATGGTCTTATGGATACACACACAAACTTCTTATCCTCACATTTTCTCTACTATATATCTATCTTCCATGTGTAATTATAAATATTAAGTGGTATGTTACCTAAGTGTAGGATAATTCACTGAATAGGATCCAGTGGGGAGAGTTATGCTCATAAGAGCTTCCTTTCATCATATAGGAAGAGTTTCCTGTATCAGGGTGTAAAGGTTTTTCTTACATCCGAGTAGAGTTTTTCCGGTATTGTGTTAACCCTTATATGTTGGATATGATCTCAAGCAAGAGACATACTATGTCACTATGAATAAATAGGATGTTATTTGCAAATATAGTTCTTGTGTTATTATAAAACCCAGGTGATTATTTTGTGTTAGGACAGTAATTCCCCACACTTCCAAAAGAGTCCAGCCTTACTCGGTATAATTCCACGTACCAATCACGACTACCAAGATCAATCTAATATTAATATTAATCAAACGTGCCCAGGGAGTAATCCAGTGAGTTACTCGCCGGGGCTGGTGGCAGCACTTCTCCTTAACCTAAACCCTTATCCTTTCCCCTTAAATACATCCCCCATTTCAGTACTCTCCGCAGTGAGACGTGGTCACACTATAATCATATAGTGAAGTCATAAGACTAAGTTAAATCCTCCATTCAAGTTGTAATCTTTTATCAAATCATAATCAAGTAATATCATTCAAGTAACGTTGACCAGTAGTTCTAAATACCCCATACCAGTTACCCCCAAATTCCGTCAACACACTGGTGACTATAGCGGTGGGTTATTATTTCCTACAAATAACAACAGAATATCACCTTGGGCAAGTAGCTAGATAGACTCAAAATTCAGGAAAATATGTACAAAGTTTCATTGGTGGGACACAGTCAAATTCCCCAAACATTCGACGTCCCAGGCACGGAAATTAAGATTTTTAGGAAACCGGGAGGAAAAGCAAATTCCTTCTTCTCAGAGGAAAGGCTGAATAGTGTCCTGGAATGGCCACATGATCTGTGCATTTTGTGGCTAGGTAGTAACGATATTGCCGATGGCATAGATCCCGGTTCTCTTGCTGACACTATCAAGGAAATTACGCGCACAATAGAGAGGAATTGTGAGGCGGTAGTGTGCATCTGCTTAATAGAACCACGTATCTATTCCGAAAGAGGACCCATAAGCACAGATAATTATAAAAAAGTGCAAAATTCCATAAACAAAATAATAAAGCACGCAGGACACAACCAAATAATTCAATTTAATACATCACTATACGTAAACACCTTGGCATCCGACGGTGTTCATTGGATAGATGAGGGGAGAGATAAAGTAAACAACAAATTAAGAACAGTAATCAGGGGCCACCTGGAAATGAATGAACCAGAAACGGCGGAGAATCACCCTTGGTAGCCACGGGAAACCCGAGTGCCCTGTTAGTGGCCGACGGAACACGAGAATCAAATCTCTACCTGTATCTACAAGAAGGTTTTCTCCGACGGAATCATGAGTTGGGAAGCAAACCTATTTTCCGGGGCTAAAAGGGAGGAGGAGGAGAGCGGAGACGGAAGTAGACGCACAGCACAGCTAGAAATTTTAGTGGAGGAGTTAAAAGCACAACTAAATCAAAGGAACCTTCTCCTTGACTCTCCATCATCCACGGATAGCATGCAAAAACAAAATCCAACGAAACCTTTCGATAACTCTAAATTATCCACGGATAGCGTAAAAGTGGGACTCTTCAAACCTCGAGATATTCCAGTACAAGCGACGCAACACGCATCCAAATTGCAAAAGGGAGAGTGTGTCCAGAATCCTCAATCTTAATCCACAACTATCAAGCAAACCAAAAGGTAGAAACATGGTCGGCCCTTAAAAATCTTTTCGTAACCGAGTTCACCACCGAAGTGAGTGTTGATAGAGCCTGGCAAGAATTGGAGGCAATGAGTTATGACTGGGGAGAATCTCCTCAAGCGTTCACACACCGTTTTATTTGCCAACATGCGGTGATCGCGACAAAACTCCCACATGAAAAATTCCCCGACCGAGATAAGACAATAAAGAGAAAATTGTGGTATGGACTACCAATCGCGTCGCGAGAAAAATTAGAGGGATTCCTAGATGAAGGATATCCCCTAAAAAAATTCCTAGACCGCATCGAACACGAGCGGCAGATACTGGAAGACAGACCGACACAAAGGATCAACATGATTCCAACCCCAAGGGGAGAAGGAAAAGGAAACGGGAGAGGAGGCGATAAGCACACACGTTCCTCACCACCCGAAACCATCCAGGACGAAGTGGAAGGTTTAAAACAACAAATCCAAGAATTAAAGGTCAGTTTGGCCCAAGCGAAACTAGAAAAATCACCCTCCCACGCGAGTTCTTCACGGAGGGAAACATTCACTAAAAAATATTGCGCTTATTGTCAATCACCAACGCATAACCTTCCGGAGTGCTGGAGAAAACCTCCGCCAGGCCATTGTTTCGACTGTCGCAAACCCGGTTGTCGGAGAGGAGATCGAAACTGTCCTGGGCGTGCCCAGGCAAGTAGTCTTCAACAGCAAAGTCGTGCCTGATAAATGGTAGGAATCACAGACCCCAGGTCCCGACCGGACTCGACCGGACCGGTCCGGTCCGGTTGACCATCCTCGGCATGATATGGGCAGAAATTGAAATCGGTGACGGGCAAAAGTTTAAAAAGTGGTTTCCCGTTATCCCAGACTCTTATCTCAACGGTGATTTACTTCTTGGGTGTGACATCCTCACAAAAGCCACCCTTACCTGGGATGGTAAAAGTAGAGCAATGCGCTGGGGCGATACCCCCCATACCGTGAATCACATCCGTCGAAAAAGGAACAAAATCAAAAGAATCCAACTAAACCCGGTGGAAGTCGTGAAACAGCCACAAAACCCTTCACAGATAAATCTTCTCACTCCTGTGAAAATAAACGCTTACCACTCTAGTTTCAGGCAGGTTAACGTAAATGAGTTACCAGGTTCTAACCTTCTTGTCTACCCGCGGGAAAAGGTTAGCAAAAATAGTTACCCTTACGTAGTACAAGTGTCAGCAGAAAACTTAATTTACATTCCCTTCACGAATAATACCAAAAAGGAAAAAGTTTTGTGCAAAGGCACTATACTCGGGTCGTACGACAAAGTGGAAATTCCTCACGCGCACAAAATTAATTCTATTCATGAAGTCCACAATGACTTAATACCGGTCAATGATAACGCACAGCCGAAAGGAACTCGAACCCAAAGGTTAAAAGAATTAATCCAGGGACAAAAATGGAAACACCTGACTGTTTCAGAACAACAAGAATTACAACAAGTAATTCTCGAAAATGATCCGCTTTTCATCCTAGATCAAAATGAATTAGGTCTCATAACTGGTCCTCCGGTTCATATAAAGGTGGATGACCCTCAGCCCAGCCGAGGACCCTCGTACCGGTATCCCGAAAAAGCCAAGGAGCAAATTTCACATATGCTTCAAGATATGGAAGAAAGAAATATCATAGAAAGATCCACGGCCGCGTGGTTATCACCGATCGTCTTGGTAAATAAACCAGATGGTAGTAAGAGAATGTGTTTAGACTATCGACACATAAATAAACATCTTGCCACCGATATCTATCCTCTTCCACGATTGGAAGAATTGGTAGAACAAGCCGCGAGCCAAAAGTATTATGTCACCTTAGACATGCGCGAAGCATATTTCCAGATTTTACTAGATGACGAAAGCCGCGATCTGACCACTTTCAGCGACGGTGTCACCTTATATCGGTTTCGACGCCTACCATTCGGGCTAAACTGCTCACCCGCTATATTTTCCAGGCGAATGGCTTCAGTCTTAACTCCCCTCCTTCAGAAGGGATGGGTAAAAAACTACCTGGACTACTTAATTCTATGGGCTCCTACGTTTCCTCTTCTTTTGGAACGTCTGAATCAACTCTTCGAAGTCCTTACTACCAATGGGGTGAAACTCAACCTCAGTAAGTGTACCTTTGGACTTAAAGAAGTCACTTTTCTCGGTCATCGGATCTCAGCCGAAGGAAGTAAACCGGACCTAAAAAACGTGGAAGCCGTTTCAAAAATGAAAGCTCCAAAAACTGTAAAGGAAATTCGACGTTTCTTAGGGATGTGTGGTTTCTATAGGAAGCATGTTCCTTCGTTCGCGAAAGTTGCAGCTCCACTTACAAATTTAACAAGAGCTCACGTCACTTTCACCTGGACGGAGGAGTGTCAACAGGCGTTCGAACATCTAAAGTCGTGCCTGATAAATGCACCTGTCCTGGTAAGGGCAAAAATTCATGAACCTTTCATCCTCACAACAGACGCGAGTAACACTCACGTCGGAGGAGTTCTAAGTCAAGTTCAGTCAAACGGTTCAAATTGCCCCATTGGGTATTTCTCCAAAAAACTGAATTCTTGCGGACACGTTACTCCGCGACCGACAAAGAAGCGTTGGCCATAGTTCTCACCTGTAGAAATTTTCATCATTATCTATGGGGCTCAAAATTCTCAATTGTCACGGATCACCAACCTCTCACCAGTATTTTTAAAAAGAAAACTAAATCTCCTCGAATGACCAGGTGGATCCTAGAGATGCGCGAATATAGTTATGAGATTAAATACCTGAAAGGCAAAGATAACTTCGTCGCGGACCATCTGTCGCGTCCAGTGGGGATGATAACCCGCCGACCCGAGACTACATGGTTGGGACTCAACCAACCACAATTCATTCTACGTCAAAGGGAAGAACCCGTGTGCAAAGAGTTGGTGGAGTATCTGGAGGGAGGAAGAGTTCCTACCAAACGCATACCGAAAGCCACTTTGGTTCAGTTTACGGTAAAAGATGACATACTATATTATGTTCGAGAAAAAACCGATGGGAGCCTACAATATGTCCTCATAATTCCTCGTAGTATGACCGGTCTCGCTCTCCACCATGCGCATGAGTTATCAGGTCACTTAGGACAAAAGAAAACCATCAAGAAAGCCGAGGAACTATACTATTGGGCAAATCTTAAAGTAGATGTGTGTGAGTATGTCAAAACTTGTGTAACTTGCCAGAGGTTCAAAGGAAGTAAAGGGTTACAACAACCCTGGAAGGAATTACCTCCAGTAGATAAACCTTAGAAAGAATAGGATAGACCTCACTGATATGGTAGCAGGAGAACAAGGTTACCGTTATGTTATGACGGTAGTCGATCATTACAGTAGGTTTGTTAGGTTCTTCCCCCTTAAATCCAAACACACTACACACATCATAAAGACCATGTGGCAGTACCTGGCGGACTATGGGACACCCCGCAACATCGTCCTGGACAACGGAGGGGAGTTCACCAGCCGGGAGTTCCAGCAGTTCTGCACACGACACCAAATCACTCTCTGCTATACGACCCCCTATCACCCTCAAGGAAATTCGGTGACCGAGAGGATGCACAGGACCCTGAAGTCAGTCCTCTCGACCCTGTGTCAAGGACACCCTCTGAGTTGGCCCACGTTGTTGCAGCCGTGCCAAATCACTATGAATCAAGCGGTACACACCTCCACTGGACAACAACCCTACTTCGCTTTCTTTTCTCGTCATGCCCCCAGGCTTGTTGGAGCAGCTTTACCCGACGTCGAGGGAGAACAAGACGACATGGGCGTGGCACACGCCCTAATCCGCGAGACGCATCTGAAAATGTCGCGTCGGTACAGGGACGTCGCAAACAGAAAACGGAAAAATCAAGTGGTGGAGGTAGGAGCACTGGTATGGGTCAGAAAAGAGACCACCATACCAGGCACGTGCCGTAAACTCAATGTGAAATGGGATGGGGTCTATCGAGTGGTGGAAGTACGTTTGGGTGGGAGCTCATACGTGGTAGAAAATGTTTTCACAGAAAAACAAGTACAAAGAGCTGCCGAACAAGTGAAGCCTTATTATGGCAGTGAAGAGTGGTTAGTAGAGCCGGTGGAGAGGGTCCTACAACCCGACCCGGTGGACGAGCAACTAGCCCCTCGTGTTAGGAGACCTCCAAAAAGGCTCATTGAGGAAGTATGAATGTTATTTGTTTTTTATTTTTAAGATGGGTTAGAAATTAATACTGAGTCCAAGAGGTGAGTGTAGTGTCAGACTAGATGAAACAATTTGGTCTAGGAGATTTCTCATGTCTAGAAGTCGGAGCGTCTGGTCTTCACGGGCTAAGCCTGGTTCAGTGGGAGGAGTATTTTAATTCGAGATAGTAGTACTACGCGTCTCACTTTACAGTCAACCAGCTTGCGGTGTGGCGGATATTTCAGGACTTGTTGGGCTCTTATCATTTACCAGAGGCTAGCCGGCGTGCGCCTCTGGTAAATGATATTCCCCGCACCGAGAATACGGGCACTGAGTCAGGTTTGACGGCCACGTCATTACCCAGGTATCAGGTTGATTGGGATACTTCCTTTCATTGAATTTTCGTGTAATCTAAACACAAGCAGACACCCGTTTTCAAAGAACAGAAGAATTTCCATTAAATTCACTCTAAATGCGTCCCATATACACCTCCTCTTGACACAGCTTAAAAAACGGAAACATGATCCGTAAGTAGGTAATTTGATATTGAAGAATTTAATTTTCCCGGAGAATAGACGCGTGTAATGCCCATTATTCGGGAGAGATAGTAGGAGAATTATTATCATAAAATTCCCGAGCTATGTCTTGTCAGTAGTTAATTTTTCTCTTTGTTTCACGGGTGACTCATCGCCTCTTCCTAAACCACCATTTGTTTATCTTCTTTCCTTTTTCCGCCATTTTCTTTCTTCCTTCTTTCCATTCCTCCCCCCCCCCGACATCCCGTATGCGAACCAAGATCCGTGTGATAATTATTCTGCGATCAGTGATAACTAATGACTTCAGATCTTTTTATCTTTCCCCAGCTATCTGGTCAGACCAAGTCACACTCCCAGATTCTTAATGTCTTTCAAAATAATCCCTATCGGTATCGGTTATGGTCATATATGGACGTGTTAGTAAACATACACGCTAAAATGAAAACCTACCAAATTTCTATGCTCCATATTTCATACCCTTCCACTCTTAAAAATGCGTTCGGACATTTGACGTGACAACGAATCACACCCTTCTCGGGTATTAGATTAAGCATATTAAATTCTTCTATATCAAAGTAACAGGTCTATATTATAGGCAGCCTGGTCTTATGTACGCGAGTTTCATTATTTAAATAGTTATTTCGGGATTATAAGCTACTCATTTGAGGCCACGTCTAGATCTTTCAAACAATTCCCCTTTTATGCCGAAAGGCCATGATCTCAGGAGGAAAACCAGTCGTCTCTCCGCTTCGTTGTAGGTAAGACATCTGCACCTCGCTCCTGTTTTCCCCCTTCCTTAGTATATTATATCTATATATTTCTATATATATATATAGGTACAGTTCAGTGTCACTAATGCATAGAAGGTCTGCCCCATCCTTATAAGTGTTATTAACGGGAGTCGTCTCTCCGCTTCTTTGTAGGCTCGCTCGTGTCTTCTTCAAAGCCACATGGTCTTATGGATACACACACAAACTTCTTATCCTCACATTTTCTCTACTATATATCTATCTTCCATGTGTAATTATAAATATTAAGTGGTATGTTACCTAAGTGTAGGATAATTCACTGAATAGGATCCAGTGGGGAGAGTTATGCTCATAAGAGCTTCCTTTCATCACATAGGAAGAGTTTCCTGTATCAGGGTGTAAAGGTTTTTCTTACATCCGAGTAGAGTTTTTCCGGTATTGTGTTAACCCTTATATGTTGGATATGATCTCAAGCAAGAGACATACTATGTCACTATGAATAAATAGGATGTTATTTGCAAATATAGTTCTTGTGTTATTATAAAACCCAGGTGATTATTTTGTGTTAGGACAGTAATTCCCCACACTTCCAAAAGAGTCCAGCCTTACTCGGTATAATTCCACGTACCAATCACGACTACCAAGATCAATCTAATATTAATATTAATCAAACGTGCCCAGGGAGTAATCCAGTGAGTTACTCGCCGGGGCTGGTGGCAGCGCGTTCCCTTAACCTAAACCCTTATCTTTTCCCCTTAAATACATCCCCCATTTCATTACTCTCCGCAGTGAGACGTGGTCACATTATAATCACATAGTGAAGTCATAAGACTAAGTTAAATCCTCCCGTCAAGTTGTAATCTTTTATCAAATCATCCCCAAGTAATATCATTCAAGTAACGTTGACGAGTTCTAAATACCCCCATACCAGTTACCCCCAAATTCCGTCAACACATAAGCATACTGATAAGAACATAAGAAAATAAGGAAGCTACAAGAGGTCGCGGGGCCTACACCTGGTAGTTCCTGTCACCTAACACTACCTACATCCATCTTCCATTCCCATCCATGAACCTGTCCAGCCCCTCTTTAAAGCTCCCCAATGACTCCGCACTAACTACCTATCTACTGAGTCCATTCCACTCATTCACCACCCTATTTGTGAACCAGTTTTTTCCTATTTCCTTCCTAAATCTACGCCCTTCCAGCTTGAATCCATTACTTCTTGTTCTACCCTGGTGAAAAGTCGTGATAACTTTCCTACCTCCCCTTTTATTAAATCCCTTTATCCACTTCAAACTTCCATCAGATCGGCCCTTACTCTGCGTCTCTTGAGTGAGTGTAACTTTAATAACTTCAATCTCCTCTCATAACTAAAGTTACGCATCCCTTGTATCATTTTGGTCATCCTTCTCTGTACTGATTTTAACAAGGCTATATCCATCCTGTAATATGGAGACCAAAACTGAACCGCATAGTCTAGGTGAGGTCTGACTAGAGCCAGATAAAGCTTTAGAATAACGTCCGGACTTCTACTTTTAACACTTCTGGTAATGAATCCTAACACTCGATTAACTCTATTTCTAGCTTCAATACATTGTTTCCTAGGTCGGAGGTCTGGACTCACCCTCACTCCAAGATCTGTTTCACCTTAAGAACATAAGAAGAACATAAGAAAGTAAGGAAGCTACAAGAGGCCGTGAGACCTACACGAGATAGTTCCTGTTACCTAACTCTATCTACATCCACCTCTCTTCTCTATCCATGAATTTATCCAGACTCCTTTTAAAGACCCCAATAGACTCAGCATTGACCACCTAACGACCCAGCTCATTCCAATCATTCAGCCTTCTGATCTTTTCAGCGATACATTGCGTATGGTGTATCTATTACCAGGGTTCTTTCTACCAACATTCATAACGCTGCACTTATCAATATTAAATTCCATCTGCCATCTGACTGCCCGCTCATTAAGTTTATCTAAGTCTCCCTGCAATATGTTTACATCAGACTGTGATCCAATAATCCTATCTACCTTAGTATCATCAGCAAACTTGCTGATATCACTGTTAATCCCACTATCCAAGTCGTTGATGTACATCAAAAATAGTAATGGACCCAAAACAGACCCTTGTGGAACTCCACTCGTTACCTGCCCCCATTCAGATTTAGAACCATTAATTGTAACCCTTTGTTGCCTATTACTTAGCCAAGCTCTGATCCAACGAAGAACCTTCCCATCTATTCCATGAGCCTTAACCTTATTTAAGAGTCTCTCGTGTGGTACTTTGTCAAATGCCTTACTAAAGTCCAAATATATTATATCATAATCCTTATCATTATCTGCCGTCTCATAATCTTTCCTATAAAAACTCAATAGATTGGTGAGACATGACCTACCCTTGGTGATTCCATGTTGTGAATCATTAATCAAACTATGTTTATCTAAGTGCTCTTTAATGTATTTTGCAATAATAGATTCCAATAATATACCTACAACTGACGTTAGACTTACGGGTCGATAATTTGACTTTAGTCCTCTGTCTCCCTTCTTAAATATTGGAACAACATTTCCTTTCCTCCACAATAATGGCACATCGCCTATCTCAACCGATTTCCTAAAAATGTGCACTAACGACTCACTAACAACCTCCTTGCATTCCTTTAATACCCTGGGATACACTTCATCTGGTCCTGGTGATTTAACATTCTTCATTGTATCTATACCCTCTTCCACCATTTCCCTAGTTATCCCAATATCTTTGAGTTTCTCCTCATCGCTTCCTTTGAACATCTGTTCACTTTCAGGTATTTTCTGTGTATCCTCCTCAGTAAAAACACTTAAGAAATAATAATTTACACTTATACAAATATCTTCGTCCGTATTTAAGACCTCACCCTGTCCTGACCTTAACGGCCCCACTAATTCCCTTGTCTTGGTTTTATATACCTGATAGAACCCCTTAGGGTCACTTTTCGCCTGTCCTGCTACTTTAATCTCATAATTGTTCTTAGCTACTCGAGTTAATTTCTTCACTGTCCTCGCCATCATGTTATACTGTTCTTTGCTTACCTGTCCTGCCTTGAATCTTAAATACATGTTTCTTTTTACTCCAATGTTGTGTTTTAAACTAGTGGTCATCTATTTTGGGTCACTCTTTCTTGACCTTATATCTCTATATGAAATATTTTTTTCTGTCCGTCAATTAAATTCCTTAGAAATAAGGTATAATCCCCCCTGCTCCGACCTCACTTCCAGCTTTAACCGCGCTGGCCTTGAAACATTCCTTTATCCTACTCTCGCTAATCTCCACCAGGTGTCTTCCTAATCCTTCATAATTGGCCTTTCCAGCTGTCACCGCCCTGTCTTTGACCACCTTACCGTGGGAAAATTTCATCCCCTCCATCCCACACCTCTTATTAATCAACTCCAGGTGTCTTCTTAATCATGCATAATTGGCCTTTCTGAAATTAGGTATTTTTTGCTTATTGCCACTTAATTTTCCAACTTCCCATTTTAAGCTAAATCTGATTTCATAATGGTGGCTATTATCTATCTTTTCACCGACCTCCACATCTGTAACTAAACTTCTCTGTTTGTCAGTAATAAATCTAGAATATTATCTCCTCTAGTAGGCTCCTTGATTGCTTGGCTTAGGAAGTTATCCTGGATTATATTTAACAATTCCTCTGCGTCGTTGTCTCATATAATTAAATCCCAGTCTATATTCCTAAGATTAAAATCTCCCACCACGCGTAGTCGATTATATCTGCAAGCCTTGTTTATTTATTCCCATATAGGAGCTGAATCCTCCTTACATAAGTTTGGAGGCCTATACACTAAA
Source organism: Chionoecetes opilio (assembly GCA_016584305.1). Taxonomy (NCBI): domain Eukaryota; kingdom Metazoa; phylum Arthropoda; class Malacostraca; order Decapoda; family Majidae; genus Chionoecetes; species Chionoecetes opilio. The sequence goes on along the minus strand of JACEEZ010005518.1, from coordinate 83,171 downwards.
CCCAAAACCATTTTCTTAGTTCCCTTCGTAACCTCTACCCATATAGACTCTATGCTATCATCTGTTTTTATAATATTATTAATACAGCACTGCAATGTATCTCTTGCATAAAGCGCATGTCCTCCACCTCGCCTGCCTACTCTGTCCTTGTGAAATAGCTTATACCCAGCTATCTCGACCTCCGGGTCAAATACCTTTCCTGACATATCTAACCATGTTTCTGTTAATGCTATTATATCAAAATCCTCTACACTATTTATTCCTCTCAGGAAATCTATCTTGTTTAAAATACTCCTACAGTTTGTATAGTAAACCTTCAAGCAACTCCTCTTCTTTTTGTCCATTTTCCCTTTATCTTTAACTAAATCCATCCTCTCTCACTTCTTACGAAACACTTTAGTTCCCTGCCTTCTGAAACTCCTCCTAGTTTCGCAAGTTTCCTTTACCCCTACCCCAGTGTCTAATCCCCGGTTCTCTATCTTAAAAAAAGCCTGCAGTGCATCTAACTCCCTTTCAAGGGATTCAGACAAGATCTGAACTCCTTTTCTCGAAAAATGTACCCATTCCCTGCGGTAGAGGTGGTTATGCCCGAAAAAGAGGTCCCAGTTGTCGACTAAGACCCAACCATTGGTTTTGCAATGAAGTGCCAGCCGGCAATTCAGAGTAATAGCCCTGGAGTACCACAAGTCGTCAACATAGCGTCTCGGAAGGACACCACACACCACAGGGACCCCACCCCCCCACTGACCCTAACTTTACCTACAGCTTCCTTGAACCGCCGTAGCAGTTCCTCACTTCGTACACACTCAACATCGTTTCCCCCAGCGCTCAGGCAGACGATGGGCTTTTTCCCTTGGTCCGCCATGCACTCAACTATCTTATCACTAACATAACCTATCCCCTTCCCTGGGTAACTCACCGACTTCATACGCATCCCTTCTCTGTCACAAAACCTGCTGTCAAGATGCCTAATCTGACTGTCACCAACAACTAAGATTTTACCTTGGGGTAATGATGTATCATCTACCGTCCTTACCTCCTTATCTTCCTCTTGCAGCCCCGAGAGTACCTGAAATGAGTTCGTGCACACAACATGGTCATTGTTTACCTTAATCTTCTTCGGGCGTGCTCCATGATCAACTCCTTTCCATTCACCAATCCCTGGTGACCTACTAGGGACCGCTCCATTAGTAGTAGCCCGAGGCACGTCTCCCTCTGGTACCCCTCCAGGTACATCCCTCGCATGTGCCCCTCCACTCACTCCACTTGGACTTCCACCTCCACACTTAAGAGATCGTATCTCTATTTCCTGCTTCCTCACCACGCTTTTCAAATCGTTCACTTCACTATCAAAGTACCTTTTCAGGTCTTCAATCGACTCCAAAATAGTCTTAAGCGCCACTCCACACCCTTCACTACACTCCCCCTCGACCCTTCTCCCTCCTTCTACCGCACTCGTTTTCACCTCAGTCTCTACTCTACCCTCTCCTCCACCTCTCCAACCACTAAAAAAACTCCAAACACCCTCGCCCGACGAACAACACCACGCCTCCATAGCCATGTCGACGCTAACCCCTTAGCCTGCCCATTTTAACTCAATCTGCCTGATACACAAAACGGGAGCTGCTAGGACACGTTTGTCTCCGACAGACCCCACCTCAACGGATAGTTATACAAACGATTGATAACTGATATTTTATACAAAGGGGTGATGAAGGGACACGGGCTGGGAAGAATACTTTATCCTGATATTTGCCTTACGGGCCCTTCTTCAAGGAATAGGCCAGTAGGGCCCAAAAAGGCAATGGGAAATATAATAAAATAGGGGGGTGAAATAAAAGAAAAGTTATAAAAAATGTAGAGAAAAATGAAAGCCAAAAGAGTATACAGTACGTGGATTCCCACGGAATTTCAATGCTTAAGATACGTATCGCCCCCTAAATTTTAGAGTTTCAAAATATACAAGAGGCTTTTAGAATAGGAAGATACCTACGATAGAAATGTTGCAAAAAACTCAATTCCTTGTACACTACAACCCAGGAAAAAAAAATCAAGAGAACCAAACCCCCGAATTACAACGCAATAATAACCGGTGAAACTAAATAGAATGATAATTCACTGGTCAACAGATATTTCTGAAAAAGGGTTTTAAAACAAATTCAACTGAATTTGGGCTGTGTTACAAATTTGAACTCAATTTTTGTCTATCACATCAGGTTTTCGCGTTAAAAGCATTTTCAATTTTTGAAAAAATGATCATCAGCCTATATTCGAAGGTTAAATAAAAACACGTGATTTTAGAATACTTTTGTATACTTAATAAAGGGAAATTAAAAGAACGAAGCCTTACAAGTAAATCAAATATAGTGACAGAATTGAAAAAAAAAATATAAAAAATACATATATAGGGTGCACAGATCAATGGAAAGTAGAGTTTGTGAATTTTTTTTTTTTGGTTTTGATCCTGAGGTACAGCTTCTGGTTTCTTCATCAAGCCCAGAATAATCCGCCTCATATTGAGCCCCACCGGCCTTGATCCCGTTCTTCCTTTGTTTTAAGCCCTTGAAAACGCCCCCCCTTGTTCCTCGCTCCACCCCCAAAGGTTTCTCCGGAAACTTGCCAAAATGGCTGTGTAAATGGGAAACCTTGATACCTTCTAATCCAAGATCTCGCAGGCTCATTATAGCCTTCCCAACTTCATGTTGTCTGTTTTCTTATTCCCTAGAAAATTTTCCCCACATTACAAAAATGCTTCCCAAGCTCTTTCTTCTGTCTCATTTTGATGAAAAAATTTTGGGATCTTCTTAGTGTTTTTTTTGAGGCCCATAAAATTTTCCCACCCTTTTTTCTTCTCTTCATAAACCAGAAAATTTTAACATAAAAGTGAAGCATTCTCCACTGTGATCAAAGCTTTGACGAACTGCTTCATCAACCCTTTTTTGTGCGGGGGGAAAAGAAAATCTTCCCTACCAAAGAGGACATTGATGCCTTTTTTTATCGCCAGATCCCAAATCTGTCGCTGGGGGCCATTTTTTTTTCACCCAATGCTCTGCTGTAGCTCTACTGTCCCATAACAAGAAAAAAGGGGGGATTTTTTGTACCTCCTTCTGACCTAAAAGAAAGTTTAAACCCTTTTCAAATCGGGGGGGAAAATTAACCACCCATGAACATGTATTGAACCCTTTAGGACAAAATTGATGTTGTTTATTCTTCTTTTAAATTTTCAGAATGACCTATTGGGGAGCCATACTTTTTTTCCCTTTTGGGAACAAACACATTTCAAACTTCTTTTGGAATGTCCATAAAAAGCTCCATCCTTGAATCATATCTAGCAGCCCATAAAAAAAAGAGCCCTTTAATAGACAATAACAAACTGGGCCCTCTGAAAAGGAAGAAGAGTTCTGCTTTCCCCGTTTTCATAAAATAGACACCCGTGCCGGGTTTCAGCATTCGATTCTCTTGCAGTTGAAGCACATTCAGCGATCTTTTTGGGAGATAAAGATCTCTAACCCAAAACATTTAAAGCAGACTGAGTAAACAGAAATTGGTTTCACAATCTTCATCAGAGGCTGAAAAAAAATCTGTAGTGCTTTTTCATCATGGGAGCAAGTGGCAAGTCGTTCTCATTTTTTGAAGCTCAGTAAAATTTTGGTACAGGATTTCTTCCTATGGGAAATGGGCGAAAAGCGAAGGGAAATTGGGTATTGCAAAAAATTTTTTTGTTTTTTTTTATTGAAACCTTTTACATTTACAAGGGAGAAATAGAGTCACTAAATGATTTCTTGGGTTTTCTCTAAACCCTAGGCACTCCAAACTTAATTTTTTCCTTCTTTTCCCTTTAGACCCTACTCAAAATCTCAACACAGGTTTTTTCACACTTTGTGAGGACCCCAAAGCTTGTTGGTCCAAATTTGGGACTTTGAAGTAGCAAAAAACACGCTTTAACAAAGTCAGTAATGTTGCGCCTCTGAGTCTTCAAAATAAAACTTTCCCCGATGTAGCAAAATATTTGGCATTGAGCACTTTCTTTTGTGAGATGGAAGGCCATGTTAGGCAGCAACCCAAATGGGACAAATAAAAAAAAAAGAGTTTTAGCTACCCATTGTTCCTTTAATTTGCTACCCCAAACCCCCTACACCCTTTGGGATTTTTTCACAAAAAAAAAAACGGGAATATAAAAAAATAATCAATTTAATGTAAAATTTTAATAAAAAACACTACCTGCGGCGTGCTGTGCAAGGAAATGTGTTTTTTTACTTTTTATCTAAAGAATGGGAATGTTATGCATGTTCAAAGAAAACGAAGATATTCTCCAGTTTATTGGGAACGGATTAAAATAAACCATATAATCCGGCCCTTTTGCTACACTACTCAATAAAGGATAAATTTTTCTTGAAATTCATGAAATGGAATATATACCTATAGCGCAAAAACTTTGATGTGATAGAGAAAATATAAGATCAGATTTGAATTCAGCACCCTAAAATTAGTCTAAAACTTTTCTTAATTCCATGCCAGAACTTTTTTTTTGTTTTTTGTTGACCAGTGATATATCATTATATAATAGTAAACATAGTACTCTCAATACCGTCCCCTCCTAAAAATCATCATCATTTTCCTGACAAAGATATCTTACTCTAATTATAATAGTAAAATATTGTAATGTCTTTAAATATCAATAAAACAATGACATTATTGGAAACAGCAATAAGACCAACAAAATGTTTACTAATTTCAACTTAATTTTATTTCATGGTGATCTAACATCAGGAACAAAGAAGAAAATAGGGGCCCCTATAACAACGTTATTTGCAGTCATAAAGAATTAAATTAATTCCAATTATCTAGCCCTTTAATCAAGGCAAACTTTGTTCATAATCTTATTATCATATTTATTTACTTTTTTTTTACATTAACTTACATTAAGCCTTAATCCAAACTAACGTTATATAATCCTATAAATGAATAAAACAATGCTTACACTAAACCGTAATCCAAACTAACGTTATCTAATCCTATAAAGGAATGAAACAATAATTGCACTAAACCTTAATCAAACTAAAAATTTTAAGTATTTGATACTTATAAGTATTATTATATCGTACACTGCAGACACAATCCAGCCCTATATCAACTCTAATTATAATGATGGAATCAAAAGTCCAACCCTAATCCCATCGCAAGCTTACAAGATTAGTCTTGAAACGTGCTTTGGGCCTTCGGACCCATGTTATTGTTTTTTTTGTAGTAGTAGTAAAATATTAGACAGCAATGTTAGTGCACATTCCAAACGTGGTTTTTGCTGTCGTTGGTCATGGTCAAAGTGCCCCGGGGTAGACCACGTTTCCGTGTGATTCTACTGGGCGCCAACACTTCAACGGCATCAGCACAGTAACCCTTGACAGGCTGGGCGTAGAGTTTGCCGTGCGTGGAGTATATTAGAATATCGACCAAGCACACACACACACTCACACACACACGCACACACACACACACCACAAAACACACACGCCACACACCAAAAACACACACACACCCCACACACACACACACCAAAACACACGCACACACACACCCCACACACCCCCAACGCACGCACGCCAAAACGCACATGCCCACACACACACACATACATGCATGCTGCACAAACAACACACACACACACACACACACACACACACACCCCCACAACACACACACACCACACCCAAAAAAACACACACACACACACACACACCACACACATACACACACACACACACCACACACACACCACACACACACACAGATAGATAGATAATAGATAGATAGTTTTATTGACCACCGCAGAACATAATACACATATACATACTTTACATGTACAGTTTTATAACTGTAGTCCAAAAAGTAAAATAACTCAACGCTGGCAATTAGTAAATAACACTAAAATATAATGCTATCCGCATAAAAAAATANTGCGGACGATGCTGTGCAAGTTAAATGTGTTTGTTTACTTCGATCAAAGAATGGAATGTATGCATGTTCAAAGAAAACGAAGATATTCTCCAGTTTATTGGGAGACTGAATTAAAAATAAACCATATAATCCGGCCCTTTTGCTACACTACTCAATAGAAGGATAAATTTTTCTTGAAATTCATGAAAATGGAATATATACCTATAGCGCAAAAACGTGATGTGATAGAGAAAATATAAGATCAGATTTGAATTCAGCACCCTCAAATTAGTCTAAAACTGTTCTTAAATTCCATGCCAGAACTTTTTTTTTGTTTTTTGTTGACCAGTGATATATATATATATAATAGTAACAATAGTACTCTCAATACCGTCACCTCCATAAAAATCATCATCATTTCCTGACAAAGATAATCTTACTCTAATTATAATAGTAAAAATATATGTAATGTCATTAATATCAATAAAAACAATGACATTATTGGAAACAGCAATAAGACCAACAAAAATGTTTACTAATTTCAACTTAATTTTATTTCATGGTGATCTAACATCAGGAACAAAGAAGAAAATAGGGGTCCTATAACAACGTTATTTGCAGTCATAAAGAATTAAATTAATTCAAATTATCTAGACCTTAATCAAGCAAACGTTGTTCATAATCTTATTATTCATATTTATTTACTTTTTTTTTACATTAACTTACATTAAGCCTTAATCCAAACTAACGTTATATAATCCTATAAATGAATAAAACAATGCTTACACTAAACCGTAATCCAAACTAACGTTATCTAATCCTATAAAGGAATGAAACAATAATTGCACTAAACCTTAATCCAAACTAATAATTAAGTATATTGATACTTATAAGTATTATTATATCGTACACTGCAGACACAATCCAGCCCTATATCAACTCTAATTATAATGATGGAATCAAAAGTCCAACCCTAATCCCATCGCAAGCTTACAAGACTTAGTCTTGAACAAGTGCTTGTGGGCCCTTCGGACCCATGTATTGTTGTTTGTAGTAGTAGTATATATTAGACAGCAATGTTAGTGCACATTCCAACCGTGTTGTTGCTGTCGTTGGTCACTGGTCAAAGTGCCTCGGGGTAGACCACGTTCCGTGTGATTCTACTGGGCGCCAACACTTCAACGGCATCAGCACAGCTAACCCTTGACAGGCTGACGTAGAGTTTGCCGTGCGTGGAGTATATTAGAATATCGACCCCAAGCACACACACACACTCACACACACACGCACACACACACACACACACACACACACACACCCCCACACACACCCAAAAAAAAAAACCCCCCCCCCAAACCCCCAAACCACGCCCACCCACCCCCACAACACACCGCACAAAAAAAAAAAAAAAAAAAAGACACCCCCCCGCACCAAAAGCCCCCCAAAAGCACACAAAACCCACAACATACATGCATGCATGACACGACACACACCACACACACACACCCCAAACCACACCCCACCACAACACCACCCACCACAAAAAAAAACACACACCACACACACACACCCACTACCCCCCCACCACACACAACACACCACACCCCACACACACAAATAATAGAAGATAGATAGATATTTTATTACCACAGCAAACAAATACCATATACATACTTATACATGTACAGTTTTTTAACGTAGCCCAAAAAAGTAAAATTAACTCAACGCTGGCAATTAGTAACTAACCTAAAATATAATGCATCCGCATTAAAAAATCATTACTATATATCATTACTTTCACAAAAACCAGCCCTTAAATATTGAATAAAATATGCACTGCCATCAGTATACACACTCAATACAGTGTATTTGTATCACACTAGGGAAAAATTTTTGAAAACCCTGTTTCCAAAGAGTGAACTGGATATGTCCCTGACTTTTGGGGTCAGGTACACTGTTCAAAAAGCCCCTTTAGTCCCCTTTGGGCCACATACCCCAAGTCGCTCACCCAAGGGAAAGGGCCCCGCGACCTCTCCTTTTCCCCTTCCAGTCTACATATTCCCTCCCCACCTGTCAAACTGTGAAAACGACAGGCGATTTTTTTTCATAAAATAAGTGTTATCAATGAAATATATGCACATTAAAGTAGGTTTTCTCTTTATATGTCACTCTTTCGAAAAATTCTGTCTAAAATTTCTCGATCTTACACATTCTATCTACATACATCTTTGATTTCACTGCCAAAAACTCCTTATTATCACCGGGACAGTGTCCTATTCAAGTTCTTCTTTTGAAAACGTCAGTGGGTATTTTCATAAGCTGATCCTTTTGCCATTTTTTTGGAAAAACTTTGTTGCCATAACTTACCATATTTTTTAGGGGGGGTTAACCCATTCCACGTAAATATATCATTGCAAGTTGACCTTCGCACACCCAAAAATTTGCTTTAAAAAACCCATTTAACCCCCCTTCACTGGGCGGGTCAAAAATAGGGTCTCTCAGCTATTTCGGGTTCATTTGCGGCTGGTAATTTTGGGGTTTCTGATTTAAACTGCGCGCTCAAGGAATTATGGGTAAATATTCGTTGTGATGGGCTTGTTGGAAACTTTTTCAAGTGTTGCAAATTAAAACCTATTTTTCTGCTTGCGTGAGTTAGTGTGAAAATAGGTCAAGCGGGGTACAGACGACGTGTTGCGCTGCCGCGCCCTCTACTTAAAATGGCGAGGCTAAATGTAAAGTATTAAATTATTCTTGATGGATAAAAACGTATAATAATAAATGATGCATGAGATTTTTATGTACCAAAATAAGTGTTTATTTGAGTAGTAGTGTTTCTTGTGCGTCTGGCATACGGTCAGGGCCGTTCGCACTTTGACGTAACTTTCACTTAGTGGTAGCCCCCCAAACAAAACGGGATTTTCGGTATGAAAGCATCCTATTCTTTAGCATTTTAAAAATATGATCAGTAATTATTTTTTTTTTTTTAAATTAAACCTCCCGAACGGGGGGTGGCCTATAAATTTTATATCCGCAGTAAAAAGGGGTTTTTAAAAGTTTAGTCTGGGTTTTAAATCGCCCTAAACCATGACCAGCACCATACATAAGTGTTTGACTTAATGCTGCGTAAAAAACACGTTTTTTTTCAATAAATGGTACATCATCATTTTTCTTCACAAAAGAACAAAATTTTTGTACGTGTGGCATTTTTTAAATTGGGATGTAACTTGACAGCAGAAGATGTGACCCCTCGCAGGTGAACGGCGACCCTAATAAAAATACGACTTACAAGGGTTTAAAACTTAAAACGTTCCTGCCAACGGTCGCGTCGTCACGGCTGCCATTTAACACAAAAATTTGTTTTGATATTCCTATCATCCGTACTTAGACAGTACCCCCCGTAATATTATAATTTTTCTCAACTATTCCTCCGTGACGTGGCTAATTTACCGTATGATGTCATCATGACAAAAACGGGCAACCACTTGAAACCATCATAAACCCTGCCCTGTTTAATGAGGCGTATTAAAAACATTTAAAAAAAATTACAAAAAAACGCGACGTTTTTGGGGAGCCTTGTTTTCCCCTAATGCATAGTTACTAAAACGGCTCCAATCCAACTTTCTGTTAAAAATATAATGGCAACCATAGCAAATTCATTACTTGGGCCCATCCTAAAGCCTACACACGGAATAAAAAATGTCTTGGTAAACCCATCATATGTTGTTAAAACATAAAATTTACAAAAAAGTAAGTTTCTTTTTCTTGGCCATATCACATAACAAGCGTAGCAAAAAATCTGTTCAAAACATCCCCAGTCTTTTGTGCCCCGGCTGTTCTCTAAAGGTCTAAACCCAAAAGGGAAAGTCGCGAAAAACAACACCTATCGATAATTTAGCAATACTGTTGGGACATTTATCCCCCTGAATTTTTCAATCTGCCTTATTCCTTTCTTAAAAATAGTGAACATTTTTCTCAACCCGCCCTGAGGTATTTGCCAGAAGAAAAAACAGAGTTGAAAATATTTGAAGTAACTAGACCCTGGGGGGTAAAACTTTAAAATCCTGGGGGAATCCATCCTCCCCCCCGCTTTACCCGTTTTTACAATTTTACTTGTTGGGGAACCTCATTGGGGGAAATTAAATCATCCAAAACTGGGACATAAAAATTTGAACGAAATCTTCTGAATTTTAACTGAAATATTTGGCGGATTAAAGTTTCTTCATAAAACTTCTTAAAACTCATCAGAGGGGGAACTTTTTACATCTGGGGTTTTTCCATACTCCCCTTCAGCTTTTGCTTTTTCCCAATTGAGGTGTCACTATCCCCAAATCCTCTCCCCCCTACCCATGGTATTTTCACCGATTTTTGGGGTGGAATCACACCTACTTAACCGCATATGATAAAAATTTGTAATGTTGTTAACATATCTTACCCCCCATACACACAATACACAACACAAAAAACACCTCACACAGCAAACAAACGGTAAATCCATGAGTCTACGGAGTTTGTGTAATGTGACAAGTCAAAACCGCAAGTTTATTCCCGTAACTTCAAAAGTGTTTTTTAGTTCAAAAACCCCCCCTTTAAAAAAATTCAATCGAACGGGCCAAGCCGCTTAACCACCTAGTTTATTTGCGTTTGTTGAGCCTGCTTTTTAAAATTAATTTTCAGTTTTGGCTACCCAAAACAGACAGACAGACGACAGACAGACACACGGTATCCTATAGATATTAAACAAGTGCTTGTGGGCCCTTCGGATCCATGTATTGATGTTTTATAATATATTTACGTGATTGAAAACTCCAATCGTGTTGTTCGTCGTTGGTTCGGGTCAAAGTGCCTCGGGGAAAGACCACTTTCCCCGTGTGATTCCAACCCTTTTTTTTTTTTTTCCGTGTGATTCCAACACACACCACTCGCACACGCACACAAACTTCCATGATCACTGAGTTTGTGGAATGCGGAAAGACTTTCCCCGCAGATTTTTTCAGAAATCTAATACTCCAAAAAGTTTTTTTACCCCCAAAACCCCCCTTCAAAAGATTCAATCGAAGGGACAAACCGCTTACACCTAACGATTTTTTTGGATTTTTTGACCTACTCTCTCAAAATTAAATTTTATAGTTTCGGCTACCCAAAACAACACGACCAAACCGGCTACTCCTAATTTATTTAGATTTTTAGATACTAATTCATTTGCCATTTTTGTTTTTCTTATTTTATTATATATATATATAATATATATATTAAAATATATATATAATTATACATATATAATAAATACATATATATATAATTAATAATATAAAAACATTTTATATATTTTTATATATATAAATTATTATTATATTATATATATAAATATATATAATATATATATAAATAATATTAAAATATATATATATTTTTAAAATATATATAAAATATATAAAAAATATATATAATTAATATATATATGTTACAATATTATATTTATATATAATATATATTTTGTTCATAAATAAAATATAAATTATAATATATAAATTTTAATTAATATTGATATATGTATACATAATAATTATAATATTATATATATATATAATATTTAATTATATATATATATATATATTTATTATATTTATTTATATTATATATTTTTAGGGTACGCCTAGGCCAATGAAAAGTGAAATATAGATTTTTTCGAATTTGACAGGGTTTTTCTATGAAAAATTGTTTTTAAGGGTGGTTGCCCTCTTAAACTTTTGGTTTGAGCACTTCTTCCCTATGCAAAAAATGGCTTTTATATTTTATCAAAACTAGCTTACCCCCCGCAAAAAAGTCGGCTTCATTTGCCCTATCATCAAATTTTTGATCTTTTTTTTTCAGGATGGCTTCTCCTTGTAACAAGTGGGTCAAAACCCCGCAACTAGAAGAGCTCTAGACCAAAGTTTGACCCCTTTGTTGGCGGTGACGGGGTTTGTGAGAGTGAGGCCTACGTACCGGGGTGATAAAGGGGGGGAACCCTTTCCTAAGACTCACGGCATCCGGGAGGTGTTGACAAGGGGGGGTCCCAGTAGGGACATTGCGAAGGATCTGACCCCCATGGCGTTTTGCCCATGGAAAAATCAAACCCCCAGTTTGCACCTCCAGTGGTTGTTATTGCCGGGTCCGTGCCCAGAAGGTAGATTTTTTTGGAAAAAGGTAATGAAGTGGTGAGAGACAGAGAAACAAAAACAGAAAAGTAATTCGGGGGGGAAAAATATGGACGGGCTGTTTGACATAACAACCTGCCCTCACACAAATTTTCCTCTGCAAGGACCGGGAAACCCCCACTGCCCCCCTCAGCTGTGCCACCGGAGAAACCCTGCAGTGTGACTCCCCCCTGGCCACAAAGTCCCCTATTTAGACCTGGAGGGGGTGTATACCAGAGGCTCATAGGGGGGGAGGAGATGCAATGATGATGACAGGGTAGACAAGAATAGCCATAGACAAGTAAAAGCAGAAAAGAGAAAGCGTTGGAAGAGGAGGCTAAGCGAAAAGCGAAGCAAAAAAGAAAAAAGGTCGGGACGTCTTGACTGCGGGACAATTTCCTGGGCCAGGCTGAAATCCCCGGGATTCGAAGATGGGCGGAGGAGTCGTTCACCCTGCCACTCAGGGGAAAAGAGGCAGGAGCAGCAGGAGCTGCCATATGGTAGACCGACTGCTCGGGAACTGGGGTCCCTGGCACCCCTTGTGATGCGTATTTGGACGGGCCAGCTGCAAGAAAAACAAATGCCACCCCGGAACCGGGCGCGGGCAAGCATCCGGTTCGCGTTCCGCCCACTGCTGCTGCTGTTTTGGCTTCGGGATTCCTCCAGGCCCTTTCGCGAGGCCCAAACCCTCTCCAGAATGTCGTCCTGGTCTGCGATCCTAACAAGTGAGGAGACCGGCGGGATCCCATGGCATCGGCCAGGGACCTTGTCCGGGGAAGCACCAGGGTCCCAAAAATAGTTGGTTTGGGTTACGGGGGGAGGAAGGACAAACCAGGGCGATGGTCCCGAAGCTATGGGAAACTGCACCCAAGGTTGACAGTGAGGAGCATGTGTCATGACAGAGGAGCCACTGGAAGGTATTTTGGCACTTTGACCAGGGCCCCGGGTGCCACCTGGAAGCCGCTTAAAAGGGGGCTCAGGCTCTCTATGACTGCTGGTGAATACGAGACTCCCCGATCACTGATGTACTGCAAGGTGACTCAACGGGGCCCAAAACACGGGGGGGAAAGGGTGGACTCACCCCATTTGGAGAAGATCGGGGACGCAACTTTTTCTGGATAATGCTGTTGCACACAATGATTCCCCCTCCCCCCTTTATCACCAGTATCGACGGCCCCCTCTCTACACGGCTTCCAGTGTGCAGTTCTTCCCGCGAATGAGAGCATAAACGCAAGCAGAGGAGTGCCCGGGGTGAAGATCTCACGGGGGAAAACCGGAGTATATCCTGGTCAACATTCCATGACCCGCAGGTCTCCTACCAGCTGGTCCAGGCTGTGAACGGGGGTTCTCCCCTCCGAGCTGCAGGAGATCAAGTGTGGGGAGGTGTCCCACCCAAGGGGTCACCCAGCCCGTCCTCGTGTACATGTGCCAAAAGATGGACTGATGGCAAAGAAAAACACCCGAAATCTTGTCAAGTATCCTGCAGGTGACTTTAAAATCTACTACACATCAAGGTTCACCCAGCTAGAGGACGGCCCCAAGCAATCCTCACGCAGCCAAGTGATGAGGTCGCAGCCCAAGAAGGTCCAAACACTGTGACCTTCAGTGCGGACAGGAGCATGGTTTTGCACACTCAGATGTGTCCTCCTTCGTGATGGCGAGTCAGAGTGAGGACGACCGCAGGTTTCGCCGTGACCAATTTTTTAAAACTGAGGGTGGGAGGATATGGGGACACCAGGTAAGACCTCGCATCACCCCAAGCTGAATTGTCCCCCCCGCTTGCAGAAACTGATCAGCGGCAGCCTGGCCAGGTGCACGGCCGGCATTCACCCGTTTACTGTCCCGGGGGTCAGATCCAGGAGATCCGGTCACCCCTACAGGTTCCGGAGTTCCTATCCCCTCAGAGCACCGAAAGAAATCGGAAGCAGGTGAAAGGCTGGGCAGCAGTGTGGGGCGGGCCAGATACGGTTCATCCGGGGGTCGGGCCCCCCCGGGAGACCACCCTGCTTCAGGCTAAGAAGGCATGAAAGGGGAAAGTTCTAGGCCAACGTAGAGGGTGTGCACTGTGGTAGGCCTGATGAACCAACTGACAAAAAAAGCTTACCACGCTAGTCATTTGGAATTAATTTGGGGCAATACAAATAAACAGGACCAAATGGACACGGTACTCATTAAGCATTTTTCATTGGGGGCAATATAAAGTGCGATTTTGCATGTAGAATTGCTCAATGCAAAAAAGGAATTAGATAAAATCGTCTTAGAATTCCCTTTAAAAAGGAAATTGGCTGCCAAAATGAGAATTTTTTTTTTTTTTTATACGGGGTAACCCCCAAAATAAAATATATATATTTTATATAATATATATTATATATATATATTTTATATTAGATAATATATATAAAAATTATATTATAATATTATTATATTTTTAATATTTAATATATATATATTATATATTATATAATATATAATTTTTTTTTTTTTTTTTTTTAAAACTCCAAAGAGGTGGGTTTTTCCTCAATTTATATGACCTAGATAGGGGAACCAACCCTGATTTGCTTTTCGTACTAAAACGCCGCTAACTCAAAAGCGTGTGTCCTCTGATGTCAGAAATTTTTCCAAACCCTTTTCCCCTTTTTTATGGATGATATGTTTCGCATTGTTCCTGCTTTGCATGTAGTTCTTCTATAAAAAAAAATTGTCTTTTTTTCGGGACAGAGAGCAAATTTAAAAACTATTTGTCCCCCTTTTTAATTTAATGTTTTCGGGGTTAAAAACTGTAAAGGGATACAAGGGTTTCTAAAAAATGGAGCAATGAGTGTTTTGAAATTTTCTGACTTTAATTTTTAGCAAACATTTTGAAACGGGAAAGTTTTTTTTACATATGTACTTTTGATTTTTAATTTTTCTATACCTGGATGTTATACCTCTACTAAAAGTTTTAGGGCCCCTCTTTCCTTTTTCTCCATTCAGTTTCATTGCTATGACGTTCTTTTTTTTGTATTGGGCTATAGGTATTATTGTAAATTTTTTTGACATATTTGTATTTTTCCTAGTTTTTCAAAAATGTTTATTCTCTCAATTTTTCTCTGAAAACGAAATTTTATCATGTCTTTGGACTTGCTTTATGCGTGATCACTTTCGATATTCGTCGCATAAATAAAATCAAAGGGGCCTGGCCGATGTAGGGAAAGTCTTGGTGTAAATTTTTGTAAAGAGTCGGGGAAATAAGTTCCCCGAGGGACACCCCTTTCCAACTTTATTTATTTTAACTCTCCATTTTTTTTTAATCGCTGTACGTTATCCAAAAACAACAAAGGGGTTTTCCAATAGTGGTTTTAATCCTGAAAACACTTATATTTTAAAGGGCCCTTTTGGCCACTTTTTACAAAGGCCCTTTGCAATATCTCGAGAACCAAAACACATGGAAAATGAGGGCCTACTAATTGCATTTTTTTTATATACTAGACAGGCAATATCTGTTCCATATTTATCTAAATCCATGTTGGCGATTTATTATTACATTATTATGTACAAGTGCAATTTAGTCTATTCATAATGAACCCTTTCATATTTTTTTTGGTATTCACCGAAATGCTCACAGCCCACTCACAGTTCAACCCCAAAAACCCGGGGAGAGAAAAAAAAATCTGATCATTAAATACCCTTTGGAGGCTACTACTCATTTCCTATACCCCCTGTCGACCCGTTTTTCAAAATGGTGTTTGGGGGGATTTTCACTTGTCTTTATTAAAAGGGTCCCTAGACATGAAAAATCATCATTGCTTGTCCGCCATCGCCCCAAATGCCGCCATAGCTAAATCAAATATGGCCGCCCCCCAGGCGGGGTAAAAAAAAAAATGTTTTTATTTTTTGAGTAATACCATTTCCTCAATTCCAAAATAATTTTGGGGTGAGGAATTCATTTCTGATGTTTATTTGACCATTCGGATTTGACCATTCATCATGCCCTTCAAATACCAGGGTCGTCAATGGCACATGAATTTACCCCTTTTAACTAAAATTGAGTCTCATGTATTTTTTTTGTGTTCCTTTTCAGGCATGTGCATGATGTTCTGGAATGATTGAAGTTTCATCTCACTGACCATCATGGAATATCCAGCATTACCAGGATCCAGCAGGATGAATTTGGTCGCCTCAATGGAAAAGGCGACCCTCCAACTGAGCAGCTTCACACCACTGGGTTACAGGCAGTGGATGCCGATCCTCCCATTGACGAAACCGCACCCTCTCTTGACGAAGTCAGAGAGGCTGTAGCAAAGTTGAGGGGTGGAAAGGCAGCTGGTGTTTGTAATATCAGTGCGGAGCTCCTCAAAGCTGGGGGTGAGGCCATGATCCGCGGGTTGCATGCTGTCCTGACTGCCGTGTGGCAATCAGGTACCATTCCTCCTGACTGGAAAAGGAGGCTGATCGTCCCTATCTGGAAAGGGAAAGGGGACCGTCAGGACTGCAACAATTACCGCGGTATTACACTGCTCAGGGTACCAGGCAAGGTGCTTGCCCATCTATTGCTGACACGGATTCGCAGTCATCTGGTGAAGCATCAGAGACCTCAGCAGTCTGGGTTCACGCCTGGTAAGTCAACAACGGACCGTATCCTAGCGCTTCGTGTCCTGGTGGAACGCCAACGTGAGTTTCGACAGGGGATGCTTGCAGCCTATGTTGATCTCAAGAAGGCGTTTGACTCAGTGCATCGTGAGTCACTTTGGGATCTTCTGCGACTTCGAGGGATTCCTGCAAGGACTAGTGGTTTGATAACTGTTCTGTATTCTGGGACTGAGAGTGCTGTGAAGTGTGGGGCAGGTGTATCCAGCTTCTTTCCTGTGAATAAAGGAGTGAGGCAAGGGTGCGTCCTTGCCCCATTACTTTTCAACGCTTGTATGGACTGGGTATTGGACAAGGTTGTAGATCAAAGTGATTGTGGAGCATCCGTCGGCAACACCAAGATCACTGATCTTGTTTTTGCCGATGATGCAGTAATCTTTGCTGAGTCGCTGGAGGTCCTGGTGATGGCTCTCGAGGCGCTGCACGAGGAGGCAAAGCCTTTGGGACTTGAGGTCTCCTGGCTCAAGACCAAGGTCCAGGTGCTTGGAGACTTACTAAATGAAGCAGTACAGTCTGTTCATGCGTGTGGCGAGGACATTGAGATCTTGGAAAGTTTTACATACCTTGGTAGCGCAGTCCATAATGACGGCGGGTCACGTCAAGAAGTCTTACGGCGGATTGGCATAGCCCACGGTGTTATGGACTCGCTCAGCGGGAGTATTTGGAGTTGTCGGTACCTGTGCAGGAGGACAAAGATCCAGATCTTCAAGTCGCTTGTGATCCCTGTCTTACTCTATGGTTGTGAGACATGGACACTAAATAGTGACTTGAAGAGACGAATCAATGCCTTTGGTAATAAGTGTCTTTGCAGAATCATGGGGTATCGCTGGGATGATTACGTGTCAAATCAGCGATTGCACCGTGAGACTGAATCGAGGCCTATTACCTGCATAGTCCGTCAGCGCCAACTCCGGCTATATGGGCATGTGGCACGCTACCCTGAAACCGATCCTTCCCATCGGGTTGTATCTGTAAGAGACAATCCGGCGTGGAGGAGGCCAAGGGGGCGCCCACAAGGCTCGTGGCTGGGGCAAGTTGATGTTTCTTGTCGAGAGCTGCTTGGTATGGGAAAGGAGCCTGCATGGGAACTCGCGCGTGGTGACCCCTGGGAGTGGCGTCGTAGGGTGGGCGAGGCGACGCGCCCCCCGGCGTATGCCCCCAATGATTGATTGAATGGAAGAGGAGGACGTAGACAATCCAATAATATGCATAATCTGTCAAGTCGATAACAAAGTACCTATAACTAGTGAAAAGACAGGGCATGCAAGAATGAAAAGAGCTGCACAAATTCTTAATGATGTTGTTTCAAAGCATATCAAAAGTATTATAGGGGATGAAGAGGAGACTGATGACAGTGGCATGTTTGTTTACCATAATACCAACAAATGCTATAAATCTTACACACATTCTGGCAAACTTAAAGATATTGAGGAAAAGAGCACAATAATTGAAGAGCCTATGGTGTGTGACACAGAAAGCGAGTATTCTGAAAGGGTTGAATTTAGAAAAAGCCTTAGTAAAAGTGTTGTACCTTGTGCACCTCCGACCTGTGGCAAGGATCCAAGAACACTACCCTATGTTATATGCTCAAAAGTCGAACACAAAAAATGCCGTGACAAATACAGAATTTGCGAGTATATTAGTGCCAAGAAATTCATTGTTGTGCAGACCGACTGAGAAACGACAAAGGCACCTCTGTCAAATCAGTTGTATCTGCAGATATATATTGCCAAACCCTCTGCTGTCAAAACGACATGCGTAAATACGAACGTGACATCAAACCTGAAGCAGGTAAGACTGACATCACTAATACCAAGCATGTGCTGTTCACACGCACTATCCCATATATTGACAATATTTTGATGAGAGAAGAATGTTGCACTATGACTGATATTGTAGAGTTTGCATTGAGTCTGCTACAAGAAGGTGAGGTACTTACAAGTATCTTTCAAAACCGTGATATGAAACAGCTTATCATCTCCCATTATGGTGAATCGGTCAAAATTTCTCCAGAAAGTAGAGTGAATGAGCCTGACTTCTTCTTTTCATCTGAAATCACAGCTGCTGACCTAGCCATCAAGTTTAAGAATCAGGACATAATGAGAGAGGTTGGCATCAAGTTGAGATACGCACTCATGGACGTTAATTTTGGTCTGCAAGACAGCTTCTGTGACAGTATTGACTTAAAGGCATCATGGGAGGGAACAATGATGCCAGCGCCTCTTCTCACATTCTTAGAAACTCTGTTCAAGGTCCCGAGACACAAGCTATTCCAAAGTCGTATTAAAGATGTAAAGGAGCTTATCCAGCCTTTCTTGGATGAAGACATTAACGCAGAAGAAGGACAGCTCCCACAGCAACAACAGTTCACACAAGATGATCTGCCTTCAGACCAGCAACAGCCTTCACAGGAACAACAGGAGACATGTATTAGATATCACAAGAGTACACAGCTGCACTGTCTATTCTAAATGCTTGTATACAACATTCATAGAGGAGTAAAGAAAACACCATTGCATATGATGCTTGGCCATGCTCTTTACGCAAAAGATCGCAGTAAGAGCCTTCTCACAGTATTCAACATAATTGGTTCATGTACAAGCTACCAGACCATTAAAAATGCCCGTAGCCCTCTTGCCAACTATGCTGTCTAATGCTCAGAAGATGAAGAGATACCCATTCCAAGTACTTTTACCAGAGAGGACTATACGATGGCAGGCATGGACAACTCCGACTATGCAGAAAAATCATCACTCTCTGGTACAGAGGGTTCACACTATGAAGCCTTAGTACTGTTCCAAGATGCCACAGTGAACAAGCCCCTCCATAAACCTCCAGTATCAAGTACAGGACTTAGCAGCTCTGATTCATCCCTGCAAAATAAATTGTCATGTCATGAGGTACCTCCCCATGCTAAGCCAGTGGTTCGACCTATCTTGCCTCCAGACATGCTGTTGCATAGTGAAAACAACCAAGCGACGTTGCTCGATATGCAAACTGCCCGATGTGTAGCTGTTAAGTGGAATTTTTTTATCTGTTTGACCCGCCTGGGCCTGTCAGCAGGAAATCCTCATATCTGGGCAGCTGTGCACACACTTGTCTCATCTGCTGTGGTGCCAATGATGAGTGTCGGCTTCCTCCCTGTCATACTAAAACCTATAACTGAGCAAGCAACTGTTAGACACTGTCTTACCAACTTTCAGAGCATACGCAAACAGCTGAATCAAGCATCAATGGTGGTATGGTGTGATGGAGGTGTGTTCAACCTAGCCGCAGATATTTACCAGCATGAGACGGAACAGTTCAACGATCTATTTCTCTGTTTGGGCCCTTTCCATTGGACTCGTGTATTGCTCAGGTGCCAGGGCAAACTGCTCTATGGTTCCGGTCCAAATGCCTCTGGCGCAATTTCCTAATATGGGTGCTGTCATAAATGCAATCATTACCTCAGTATGATGTCTCTCCCAAGAATCACAGTTTGTCCATCTCGTACTTGACTCCTACATTGAGATATCTCTCAATGAAGGGGAGCGCATGCGGCGTACTGATCCAACAACAGGCATTAACATAATTGGTATGTGCAGAGATACACCCATCCCTCAGCAAATTGACAAATTCTGGGCATCTCAGGAAAATAAGAAGAATCTCCAGCTGCTGGCTCGATATGTTGTGTACCATCGAGCCTACAGCAATGTAACCGTCATCGCCAGCTCTATTGTTTCTGATGACGAGGTGCTTCCAGCAAAAGCAGCTGGTGGCGAAGAAGTCCCCACTTGCTGAGCTGGATTGAAAAGGTAAACAGCAGACTGGTGGTGCATGTGGAGTGGGCTATTTGTGTGAAACAGTGCAAGATAATTATTGTAGTCTCCAATGACACAGACAACTTTGCATTACTGCTATACTACACTCCATATCTTTAAACTCTGGGGTTGAGAGAAATGTGGCAGCAGTATGGCACTGGTGAAAAGCGGCGCATGCTTCCACTGCATCAAGTGATTTCTCACCTTGGAGCACCACTGGCCAAGACAGTGATCAAAGCACATGTATTAACTGGAGACGACTGCATGAGTGGGGTGGGCAACAAACATGCAGCTATGGCATGTGACCCACTACAGTATCTGACAAACTTTGGAGAAACAGACAGTTTGTCAGAGCAAGATGCAGCATTAGCAGAGAGGTACTTGGTACGTGTCTAGGCAGGAGCCAGATCAACTACGACTGCTGAGACATTTGACCAACTGAGGGTAGAGAACTATACAAGTGGCAGTGCAGGAATTGATTCACTCCCTCCTACAAGCAGTGTGATCAGAGGCCACATTCAACGAGGATTCTTTCTGGTGTTCAAGGCACGCCAACTATTTGTGGCAGCCGAAGATCATGAGGCAATACCAAAACCAGTGGGACATGGATGGAAGGAGTATTTTGCCACACTGCTGCCATCAAAATGCCTGAAGCTCTTGCCACAAACTCTGTTAACAACATGCAAGTGTGCAGGCAGATGTGCCACTCGACTTTGTGGGTGTCATTTGGCTGGAGTTCGGTGTGTCATTTTCTGCCATGGAAAGCAAGATAATTCATCATGTAAAAACCTGGCACTGAAGAATAACTTATGAATACTTATAATAATAATAATAATAATAATAATTTTATTCTCGCCCGGAGGCATACAGACAAAAACAAAGCAACAAGAACAAGCCAAGAAGTTAACTTAAGTACTAGAGCAAAAACAAAAACAAGAACATAGTATAGGCACGTTAGGGGACATAGTATCACAGTACATAGAATAAACATACATGGACACCTGTGCTAACCCACATTCTGCACAAACAGCAGACCCAGCCACCGCTGTTGTATAGGTCCACATACATCGGCCGAGCTCTGCCTGGCAGAGGTGATGATGGAGTTCGTAGAGAGCTCCACCGTACTCCTGAAGCTGAACACGGAGTGTCGACTGATCACATCCAAATTGTTCACCCCGTTCCTAGCGAAAGCTAGGGACGAGCTGCACCACCTGGGCAGCCCCAGAAGTCTCTTAAGGATGTCATTGTGACAGACCTTAAGGCGGTTCAGAGTGGCCACCTTGTACCGCGACCACAGCGAGTTACAGTATATAGAGTAGCAGTGACTCCTGAATAACTCCATTTTCACCTCTCTGCTACAGTAGGAAAATTTCCTCTGTAGAGTATTTCCCCTGACAAGAAGCTTGGTGGTCTGCTTGATGATATCATCATCCTCAGTCATGTCGTGGGATATAACATGGCCTATGTATGCGAAAAAAATATCCACAAAAGTGAGGGCAGACCCACCGACCCATGCTGTTTTGAGGTAATTCACCTGAGTGCGTTCCGGTGATACTACCATGCACTCTGTCTTAGTGGTGTTGTAGACAATTTCATGCTTGGCAGCATACACCTGACACACATTGATAAGGTCCTACAACGCATCCGCAGTGGGTGCGAGCAGTACCATATCATCAGCATAGCTCAGTGAGTTGATGCACCCATCATGTATGTGGCAGCCGATACCTGTATCACGAAGGTTGGCACTGAGATCATCCGTGTACACATTGTACAGGTAGGGAGATAAAATCTCCCCCTGCCGAATACCATTGGCAGTACTAAAGGACAGCGAGAAGGAATTACCCCACTTAACAGTAAATTCCTGGGTAGTGTACCAGTACATTAATAAATTAACAATGTACCCAGGTGTACCCCTGACGAGAAGTTTACGAAAGAGCTTCCAGTAATTCACTCTGTCAAACGCCTTTCTGGCATCCAGGAAACACAGATAAACAGGTGAATTTCTGGAAGTGTAGTTATGAATGATATTCTTCAATGTCCACACACACATCTCAATGCCATGGCCTTTCTTATAGCATAACTGATTGTCCAGTGTATACAGGTAGGGCTGAAGACGATTGAGTACCACTTTCTCCAGCACCTTGGACAGGGCGGTCGCTATGGCAATGGGCCTGTAATTGCCAGAGTTAGCAGGTTCCTTTACTTTGCTCTTAAGTAAAGGCACTATAAGCACTTCCAAGACCTGACTGGGTATGTACTGATGGCAGACACAGGCATTGATGAAGAGACAGAGCCATGTAACCAGGCTGGGGGGCGCATACTTAAATGCCCCAGAAGGGAGCCCATCCATACCCAAGGCCTCACTGGAGGAGAGGCTTTGCAATACCCCTCTTATTTCCTCGTGGTCCACGCTGCGGAAACCCGTTATGTTATGGTGAACCTTTGGAAATATGTTAATTTGCTTTTGGTTTTGGTTTTCATATGTATCTCGTTAAATTCACACATACTTTAATTTGTTATTTTTCACACCCAATAAACATTTTTAGTCAATCTCAATGATACAATTTTATTTACAATGACATTGAAATATATTTATCAGGGTCATTATGACTTTCTATCGACTGTATAATATAAT
>JACEEZ010005518.1:0-57500 GCA_016584305.1 Chionoecetes opilio | reverse complement strand
GGAACTCCTTAGTGGAGGGGGTGTTGGGGAAGCCGAATAAAGAGTAGGGGAGAGAACAGGGGGGCTTGAGGGTCGCCCGGGGAATTTTGGAAGGAATGCTAATGTAAATAGGGGGGCATACGCTTTGCTGCGCGTGCCCTTCGGTGCTCGTCTCCGCGGCATTAGCCCTTTGAGCCTGTGGTGGGTGAGGACCCGTTACGCCGGGACACAGGGCTAGTGTTACATCCGGATTACCACAGTTACCTTCCCCAGGTTTCCCCAGGTACCCATTTATCAACCCTGCAAGGGAGAAAGAACAGCTGCTTTGGTTGGTCGCCGAATTGCCCTGGCCCGGATTCGAACCAGACCACGCAGATTTGTAGCCATGCACGCTAACCACTACACCACGGAGATGACAAAGGGAAGGGATGCTGAATGATGGAATGTGGCTGGGGATGAAGGCTACTTGAAGATAAACGGGAAGCTGATGGATAAGTAATGTTTGATGAATGAAAAGAAAAACAACGAGGGAAAAAAAAGTGAAGGAGAAAAGGAGAAAAAGTGGAGGTGAAATGGAAGCTTTGAAAGAATTAAATATAGGGAAAGAGTATAGGTAGAGGATAGGATAGCTTCTTAATTAGAGGAAATTGTTACGATAGATGAATAGGGTATGGGGGGAATATATTGATTCATAATAGAATGACAGAGGAAAAAGAAAATTTGACTTATCATCCATCTTCCTCATCTCCTCACGATACTGCTGGTGATGGAGTGAAGGATGAAGGGAAGAAGGAAGGAAGGAAGGCAGCGATGATAAACGTAAGGTGGAGGGAAGGAAGATCATCATTGACTTTATGAAAACGATCTGAAATTGATGGGGAAGTGATGAAGTTGATGGGTAGAAATGAGGTGATGGAGCGAGAGTTGAATGGATTAGTGCAAACACACACACACGCACACACACACACACACACACACACACACACACACACACACACACACACACACACACACACGTAGTGTAAGAGGAACTCCGTAGTGTAAGGGATAGCACGTCTGGCTCACAACCGAGAAGTCCCGGGCTCGATCCCCGGGCGGAGGGAAGACAGACGGGCGGTCTTCTTAAAACCCGAGCCCCTGTCCACCCAGCAGTGAATGCGTACCGGGTGTTAGCCGGGGGTTTGTGACCCCCCTCCCGGGGTGGTAGCTTCGGCCAACACTAAGCACTAAGAATGAATGATAAAATAAATGTTGATATGGAGACGGGGCCATACGAGCGTTGCTCAGGCCCTGTAAAATACAACTAGATAAATACAACTAGATGAATACGCACACACACACACTCCGGGTACTCCGTAGTGTAGTGGTAGCACGCTGGGTTCAAAACCGAAAAGTCCCGGGTTCGATCCCCGGGCGGAGCAGAAAAAGATGAGCGGTCTCCTTAAAACCCATGCCCCTATCCACCCAGAAATTAAAACGTACCGGGTGTAAGCTGGGGTGGTGGCTTCCCCCAGCACTAAGCACTAAGGATGAATGATAAAATGTAGCTATGGAGACGGAGCCATACGAGTGTAGCTCAGGCCCTGTAAAATACAACTAGATGAATATACAAACACACACACACACACACACACACACATACACACACACACACACACACACACACACGCACACACACACACACACACAACACACAGGGATTTTCACTGACAAATTTGGGCAGTAATTGTCCCCCTTTGAGCAAGTGGATGGGGGGGGGGGGGTGAGATCCCGGCATTACCCAAAAACCGGTAATAATGAGCTCCAAGCTCGCACTGGGAGGGTGAAGCTGGCGATCGCGAGTCCGACTCGCATGGACAAGATCATGGTCACACACACACACACACACACACACACACACACACACACACACACACACACACACACACACACACACACCGCCTGAACGGCTTGGTAGGTTAGGGCGTCTGGCACCATTCTGTGGTCCAGCGTTCGATCCCCGGCCCCGCTCATTCCCGGGGATTTTTCCATTGGGAAAGTCGGGCCGTTACTGTCCCCCTTGCAAACCAGCAAAGTGGCAATCATGGCGGATGCAGCTAGGCAGAAACTGCCTAAAATGAAAATTCTGGCTGGTCGATTCGGCAACACTGATTGTGTAGCCATGAATGCGAAGCTCCTCCAAAGTGTGTGGAGGGCCACTGGCTGTGGGTACGGTTGGTCTTACCCCTGCACATCCCGGCCCCCCACACTCCTGCACTCAAAGACTAGTGCATTGAAAAGGCGACAGAAAACAGAAAAAAAAGTGCAAGAGAAGGCACGGGAGATCAAGCACTACTGTAGTAGTCAGGAATGGCTAGCCACACCAAATGAGCATGTGCAGTGTGAAACCCATTTGTGTCATGTGTATTGATTGTGTAGTTTAGGTGCATGTAAGGAGTGCTGCTAGTGGATGTGCATAACTGTTGATCAAAGTCAAGACTCTCAGGAAAAAGAGGCCAAAAGAAAAACAAACAAAAAAGGAAGCTTAAGTGAAGAAATTCGAGATATTTAAATTTTGTATATGGTGGGAATATTTGTCAAAATTTAATAGCATGTTTTACCCTGGGTTGTATGTGGTAATGTATGTATATCTCGTCCGGGGTGATGAAAATTGTTGATCCACCACTGTAATTTCCCAAGCCCAGTTTGAGCCCTGCTGGTGGTTATAAAAATACAAGAACATAAGAAAATAAGGAAGCTACAAGAGATCGTGAAATCTACACGTGGTAGTTCCCCTTACCTAACACTACTTATATCCACATTTTATCCCCATCCATGAAAGTGTCCAGCCTCCTTTTAAAACTCCCTATTGACCCTGCACTAACTACCCGATGAGTCAATCAATGGAGAATTGAGTCCATTCCAATCATTTACTTCTCTATTTGTGAACCAGTTTTATTTTTATTTTATTTAAGTTTTACCAGTTTGAATCCGTTACTTCTTGTTCTATCAGTTCCCTCCCCGCTCTCTGTTGTTGACGTAGACATGAGGTCTCCGTAAAGTGAGGTTGTGTCTAGATTTTAGGATGGCCACGTCATTGGAGCTCAGTGAGGGTGTTTTGATTTTTGAGAGTGGAAAGGTAGTGGAGGTGGTTACTTAGTCTCATGTGGTTTCGAGTGTGGTGGAGGTTGAGAGGGTGTTAGAGAAGGAATGCTTTTGTGAGGTTGTAGCCGAGTTCTGAAACCTCTACTTTAGGCGAATGAAGATATGAAAAAGTGTTTTGGAAGTGTAGTGAATTATTTTAAAAGTGTTGTGAAGAAGCAGGAGATAGAGATTCGAGCTCTTAAAAGTGGGAGTGTCGGTTCAAGTGCATTGCCTGGTAGGGCACCTGCGAGAGGCCTACCTGGGTGGGGGGCGGCAAAGGGTGGCCTGCCTGGTGGGGTTAGTAAGGTCGGCTTACCTAGTATGTCACCTGAGGATAGGGGATGGAAGGTGGTTGAACAAGGAGTGGCAGTTCCCCTCGTTCGAGGCAGAGGAAAGATAACACTGACCAGGTAGAGTGCAGGAATTCCTTTCAGGTACTCTCGAGAATGTAAGAGGAGGAAGTAAAGGACAAAAGGGTAGACGATACAACCCTGCCCGAAGGTCAAATCTTGGTTGTTGGGGACAGTCAAGTTAGGTTCCTGGATAGCGAGTTTTGTGATAGAGACGGGATGCGTAGGAAGGGGATAAGTCATGTTAGTGATAGGATAGAGGCGTGCATGGCAGACCAAGGGATCAAGCCCATCGTTTGCCTGAGCGCGGGTAGAAACGACGTTGATCGTTTAAGGAGTGAAGAACTGCTACGACTGTTCAAGGAGGCTGTAGGAAAGGTTAGGGATAGGGGGTGGGGTCCCTGGAGTGTGTGGTGTCCTTCCGAGGCGCACTGTTGACGACGAGTGGTACTCCAGGGCGATTGCTCTGAATTGCCGGCTGGCAATTCATTGTAAAGCCAATGGTTGGACCTTTGTCGATAACTGGGACCTCTTTTTCGAGCATTACAGCCTCTACCACAGGGATGGGGTACACCTTTCGAGGAAAGGAGTTCAGATCTTGTCTAAATTCCTTGAAAGAGCAGTACGGAGGTGCCTTGTAGGTTTTTTTAAGATAGACAGCCGATGATTGGACACTGGAGTCAGACGAAAGGAAATCATTGACACTAGAACTTGTTTTAGAAGGTAGGAAACTGAAGGGATTTGTAGGAATAGAGAGAGGAAGGGGTTAGTTACAGCTATAGGGAAAATTGACAAGAAGAAGAGTAACATCATGGTGTACTATACAAACTGTAGGAGTATTTAAAAAAAATAGATTTACTGATAGGAATAACTAGTGTATAATCAATCAATCAATCATTGGGGGCATACGCCGGGGGGCGCGTCGCCTCGCCCACCCTACGA
Source organism: Chionoecetes opilio (assembly GCA_016584305.1). Lineage (NCBI taxonomy): Eukaryota > Metazoa > Arthropoda > Malacostraca > Decapoda > Majidae > Chionoecetes > Chionoecetes opilio. Next base: position 53,106 of record JACEEZ010005518.1, on the reverse strand, counting down.
CGCCACTCCCGGGGGTCACCACGCGCGAGCTCCCATGCAGGCTCCTTTCCCATACCAAGCAGCTCTCGACAAGAAACATCAACTTGCCCCAGCCACGAGCCTTGTGGGCGCCCCCTTGGCCTCCTCCACGCCGGATTGTCTCTTACAGATACAACCCGATGGGAAGGATCGGTTTCAGGGTAGCGTGCCACATGCCCATATAGCCGAAGTTGGCACTGACGGACTATGCAGGTAATAGGCCTTGATTCAGTCTCACGGTGCAATCGCTGATTTGACACGTAATCATCCCAGCGATACCCCATGATTCTGCGAAGACACTTATTACCAAAGGCATTGATTCGTCTCTTCAAGTCACTATTTAGTGTCCATGTCTCACAACCATAGAGTAAGACAGGGATCACAAGCGACTTGAAGATCCGGATCTTTGTCCTCCTGCACAGGTACCGACAACGCCAAATACTCCCGCTGAGCGAGTCCATAACACCGTGGGCTATGCCAATCCGCCGTAAGACTTCTTGACGTGACCCGCCGTCATTATGGACTGCGCTACCAAGGTATGTAAAACTTTCCAAGATCTCAATGTCCTCGCCACACGCAAGGTGTGGCGAGGACACGTCAATACACGTCTTAATACACGTAGTGTATAAGACTTTGATATAATAGCATTAACAGAAACATGGTTAGAAATGCCAGGCAAAGTATTTATTCCAGAAGTTGAGATAGAGGGGTATAAGTTATTCCACAAGGACTGGTTAGGCTGGAGAGGTGTAGGAGTTTCACTTTATGCAAGAGATACATGAACTTGGCACTCTTCAGTATAGTGTATAAGCCTCCAAACTTATGTAAAGAAGATTCAGTTCCTATATGGTAAGAAATAAGTAAGGCTTGTTATAATCAATTGTGCGTGGTAGGAGACTTTAATCTTAGGAACATAGACTGGGATTTAATTGTAGGAGATAATGACGCAGAGGAATTGTTAAAACTAGTTCAGAATAACTTTATAAAGCAAGCAATCAAGGAGCCTACTAGGGGAGATAATATTCTACAGTTATTACTTGCACGCAGGGAAGATTTAGTTACAATGGTGGAAGTTGGAGGTCAGTTAGGTAATAGCGATCATTATAAAATTAGGTTTTGCTTAAAATGGGAAGTAGGATCTAGAAATGCCAATAAGCATAGAGTACCTGACTTCAGAAAGGCTAATTATGTTGTATTAAGAAGACACCTGGAAGGGATTAACTGCAGTAGGAGGGGGTGTGAGATGAGATCTGAGGACGGGACGGAGGGTGGAGTCGGTGAGGTCAGTACTGACGAGGACTATACATTCTTTGTCAGCAATTTAATTGCAGGTGAGAAAAAGACTAACCCTTATAGGGTGATAAGATCAAGGAAAACGTCCTCAATGGATGCTTCGATTTAAAAACAAACAGGGTAAAAAAAAATATTATAAAAAGGGAAGGCGGGAAAAGGGACAGAGATCTTTTAAATGTGATAGCTGGACGTGAAAAGTTTCCCTTTTTATTCTTTTTTTTAAGGGTAAGGGGTTCCCCCATGTAAAATACGGGTCACGACTGGGGGTGATTGCCTGTGTGACCTCTTGATGGGCAGGAAGCTTTTTTTTCTGCCCAAAGTATACATTAATGAATGTTAAAAGGGGTGGTATTGGGCTTTCGTGGTCGAGCGTTTCTAAGAAAAAGTGCCAGGATTCGATAGGACAAATACTAAAATATATATATAATATATATATTATATATAATATAAAAATTATTATATTTATATATATTATATATATATATATATATAATATATATATTAATATATATTATATATATTATATATATATAAATTTTTACAATTATTTTTACGGGGTTCTTTACTAACGGCCATTAAAAACCTAATGTCTATAGACAAGGCCAGAAAAATTTAATATTGACAAGGTACTCTCACACCCTTAGGTGTGTAAAAACCACAGACTCCCCAGAGGAGTTTTGAATCGGAGCGCTAGTATCACGTCCCTGTTTTTTTTTCTCTCTCGGCCAGTTGCCGCATTTTGGGGGTTTGGGCCGGGAAACCACAGCTTCCGGCGCCCCATCGTTCCCAGGCCGGTGAGCGGGGTCACCGTCACTTTGTTTCCCAAAACACCAAGGGCTATCCACGTCATCATCATATGGGAGCTGGCTACTTGGTCAGATAATTCATCAAAAGGTGGCAGTCCTCTGACAAGGGGCGCCGGTAGGGACGCATAGACACTGAGACATCCTGTTTTTTTTATATAGATACTAAGATTATACACATACTATAATATCTACCACTCCCGAAATATCGCTCGGCCAAATCCCCTATCGGTCCCCGCGATGTTAGAGATATTAGGATCCTAATATCGCCGGTCACCACCCATATCGCGTCTCTGCGAAGTAAGAGACATGATACCAAACCATTTTTACTATTGTGACAAAGTTTTCCGGTGTTGCCAACGCCCCTTTAAAAATAATATACAAGGTGAGGGCTTTCATGACAAAAATAGCAAAGAGGAACCCACTAAGTTTTTGGTTTAAAAGTGTATGATAAGGGTAATGCACACTTGGTCATCAAAAACTGGTAGAGTACTTTACAACATAACTAAACATGAGTTTTAGAATAAAAATGAATCAAAGTCAGTTAGTCCCTTTTTAAAATCCCTGCAAATTTTAGGGAAATCGTTTCCAAAACTTACCGGTAGTCCTTAAAACCCTTGAAATTGGAGTGAAATAAAAACAGTAGGGCCTTTAGGAGTGGTAAAAACACTCAGTTTTATTTTTTTATTTATTTTAATTTATATTTTTTAAAACCCCCTTTTTTAATCTTGAGGAGTAGTCGGCTTTTAAGCTAAAAAAATCGACTCCGGGTCTTTACGACAAATTACACAGCATTAAAATATGCTAACATTATTTGCATTTCAGAGAGTAAATAATCCTCTGAAATGATAAGAGTGATTCAGCTCAAATGTATTCTAAAAAAAAGAATTGCGCTGAGAGTACTAAATGGCTGTAACCTCCTTTAATGCGCAACATTGGCATTTGCTGCTTTTAGAGTTTTTTTTTATTTTTTTTGTTCATTTTAGTGTATTATTTTGAGACCTACTTTAAATTTAAAAATTAGGGTACGGCTGTTAAAACAGTAAAATTGAGAAATCAGGGGCTTTAATATAAATTATCAGTAGATATCATTTCTTTTTTTTTTTGATATCGAGAATATATTTTATTAATCTTCTCTGAAAAGTGATGAGAGCTGCTTTCAGCTCGAATAATATTTTAAACAATAAAATGTGAAAAAAGGGGTGCTAAAGGGATTAATCTCCTTTGACAAGGGCCCCCTGTGCACCTGGGGAGCTAAATTTTAGTTATTTTTTTAATATCCTTCATAACTAAAAAACTGTATTCCCTGGCAAGTAACTTTGGGGTAAAAGCACTAGTGGGCCCGAAGGAAGATCTAGGGGGAGCAAAAGAAAAACTACCTAACGGATGTATTCAAATGAGACTCTGGTTAGTAGGAGATTATCTGATGGGGTAAGGTTTGTTATGTTACAACCGGGGGGTACTCGGGGTGTTTACTTTATCCCTCAATTTTAGAGTTAAATTTCCCCCACACAAGGTTAACTTCCCCTTTACTGTCATTGCCTGTTTCGTCAGAGAAAAGGAGTTCATGTATTTTACAATCCTAGCAACTTTTCCTCAGTGAATAATTCACTCACTTTCTAACTTTTGTTGTAGAGTCTATAAATTCTAAGTAAAACTTTTTAAATTAAATTTATATTATCCCCATCTCCAGGCTTTTTAAAGGGAAATTTAAAAAGGGGAATTGGGGTTATATTAAAAAAGGGATATATGGGAACTAACAAATTTTTAAGAATTACAAGAAATTATGAAACATTAGCGGTAAGCAAATTTAAAACATCTATAGAAAAAAATAACTGACAAATTAATTACTTGAAATTCCTTCACATGGCTATTTAAGCAAAAATAAATGTGAACATGTTAATCTCACCACTAAATGTTATTTATGTAAACAAGTGGGGTAATTAAAATATGTATCATGTAGTGTCAGCTACGATGTTGTACTCACTAATTTAGTGTAGAGTCAGCACGGCAAGTCCATCCGTACAGCTGAATGAGAGGTGCTTTCGCCAAGAGCAGTGTGTCACAGCTGAGAGGCGTGTTGAGTAGACTGCTGGCTGGCCAGTAGTTGACTGGAGGGTTTGAGTGTGGAAGTATCCCAGCTAACCACCACCGGCGGGCCTACGTAGGCATTAGAGCGGCGAACGGCGGCCACCAGCGGCAACTTTGCCTCCCGAGGCCCTCCGTAGTGCCGCTGGTGTATTTTCAGAGAGGAAAATGTATTATCTGTAAATCAATTTTACAGAATTTGAAAAATGTATTCCTTTTTATGTAAAAACATTCACACAAAACGTAAGTTAGTCAAAGCCTTCGTCAAAAAGACTGACAAATGTGTTACTCACTGTATCTTATATAGGGGACTATCCTTACTTCTGTTTATCAAAGTTTTACTCTTTGTGAAATATTTGGAATACAACATGATTATGTACCAATACACTAATGATCATGATAATATATTATAAGTTTTAAAAAAGACGGTTCTTTTGAAAGCATTATTCATATTGCGACGCTTGGCATTTTTCTTCCGACATTTTACCAAGTACAACATTTACTTGGTATTACGTACGGCTAATACTTTCAGCTCAAAGGTAATGAGTTGAAAACTGATAAAGATATAATAAATTTTGGTGCAAATGTGATTTGGTTTGGTTAGACATACTACAGAGAAGATATCCCTGAGAAGAGTATATCAATATCCATCATCATTATCATATGCCGTGCAGTGTGCAGAGCAACATATCGGATTATACGGGAGTAATAATTTTTTCCTCTCTTAATTGATTCATAATAAGTAAGTATAGTTTAAGGAAGAGTGCCAAATATAGAAAAGTGTGTAGAGGACAGAGTATTGCGCATCATAGTTGTCAGTTGTTCGTAAACAAGTTTTGTTTGAATAGCGCCGCGGCCCCCTGATAAAATATAAACCTGTGATAGCATCATGGGACATCACCAGGGCTCATAGTGTTCCCCAAAGGATCCTCGCATCCTTAAAACAAAAACAGCAGCATCTAGTGCCGCGGCTAGCCAACGGCTACCCAAACCCAAAACTGAAACCCTGGCTGTGATTTATCCTGCTGTCCTTCCCCGTCCAGTCCTTTAGGCCGTAAGTAATTTAGGCCGTGGCAAACTGGCAACAAAACGGCATATTATTAATGTATACGACCTAAATAACCAAACTTAATCAAATCACACTGCTGATCACACTGGGGTGCAGCATTTTCGTACACAAGTTGTTTCGTACACCAAAAGTTGTTTGGTAGTCTATATGAAACCATAGTCGTTTCGTACACTCAGCTTGAACTTGACTACTAGACAAAACGACACCGGGTATGTACGAAAAATCAAAAAATTTGTGTACGAAGCAACTAACAAAACCTTTGGGAAACGAAACAATTTTGTGTACGAAACTCCCTGTAACCACCACACTTCATCAAGATATCACTTTTACCTACAGATTGTTTCGATAAATTAGACCTTGATGAATGAATTGTGTGTTGTAATGAAAGGCTGTGTGGTGTGATATGTGACTGGAGGTGGACCTGTAGATGTTTTTAAACCAGTGAGTGGTGTTTTGATTCTCTTGGGGGTTATCTTTCCCTAGTGTTTGCCCATACTCCCCTCCCCCTCTAAACAATTTTGGGGACCTGGGGGAATGCGGGATATTTGCTGGGGTACAAAATATGCGTCGCAACCACATAGTTTTTGAGTTAGGGGTTTGAAAAAATTCCCCTAGTCTAGGGAACATTCTTGGATTTCTTCTGAGTCCAGAGATGTGTGAACCGGACGATCCTCACATTATGATGCCCGGAGTATCGAGAATCCCCCCAACCCCTCGCTAGGAGGTTAGGTTATATTTTTTAGGTTAGGTTAGATTTGGTTAGGTTAGATTTGGGTAGGTTAGGTTAGTTTGGTTAGGTTAGGTTAGATTTGGTTAGGTTAGGTTAGGTTAGATTAGATTAGGTTAGATTAGATTAGATTAGAGTTGGTTAAGTTATCGGTCGGTCAAATCCCCGCTAGGTCAGGTTAATTTTGGTTAGGCAAATTTCTCTAGGTATAAGGAAATTACCCTAGATTTAAGGAAATTTAAACCCCCCTAAAAAAATAACTCTTAAAATACGTGTTTCCGACGCATAATTTGTTCCCCCCCCAAAACCCCGCATTCCCACAGGTCCCCAAACTTGTTTGGGGGAAGGGGGGAGAGTAGGGCAAACACTAGAATTTTACCTTATATTCTTTAGTACTCATTCTTTCCCCGTTAAGCTTTTTTATTTTAACTCGACGACCAGAAATTTCTTTACCATTTAAATTTTTTTTTCTCTTTTTTATAAAGCATCTACCGTTGCCGCAGACCAGGATGCAGCATGGTGCTTGATACACTGCAGAGTGCTGATGATTGTATGCATGGACATTTTATTCAAGGTACATAAAATTAGCTTTACTGAATTATGTATTGCAAACAATGGGTTTAGTTGCTTTTAAATGATAAATTAGGTAAAGATTGGTTTTAGGGAACCCTCCTTTTTGCGGAAAAATATCACCCGTTATGTGACTGTTATTTTATGTTTTTTATCACGAGATATTTTTTAACCCTCAATCAGTCAGCACGTTATTTTCCTCAATAGAGCAGTAAACTAACCAAACCTGAGTAATGCTTGAGTCTTTTTTTTTTGCTTTAAAGTGGATGCTTAAGTTAATTTTTTGCTCGGGCCATGAATTATTTTACTTTAAAAAAAAAGAAGACTTATTATCACTTCTATGAGACATAACACTTATGAATGCTTCTCGCAGATCCATCACATCATGGGGGAGTCGTGACTTCGGTATGTGGAACGTCCCCAGAACTGAGGCGCTGGTGGCATGGTTGTCAAAATTACCAACGCTTACCAGTAGGGATGAAAGTACCAAGGTGGTGTGGGCGAACATCGCCTTCAGAATGCAGGAAATGGTATGTATTGTGAGATTAAGATAATAATGATGGATATAGTATTCCTTTGAGGGTTTGTTTTATAATATTTTATTGTACAAGTGTGTTTGAATGTGTCAGGCTCTTAAAAGCTTATAAAAAATGTAATGGCAAATTATTTGCCATCATAATTTTACATGTTTTTATAACTCTCTCTCTCTCTCTCTCTCCCCTTTCTCTCTCTCTCTCTCTCTCTCTCTCTCCCCTCCTCTCCTCTTTTCCCCTCTCTTCTCCCCCCCCTCCTCTCTCTCTCTCCCCCCCCCCCCCCCTGAGCTCAGGGTGGTGTTTCAATGCAGATGAAGGCAGCAACAGCTATTGGTTTGGGAAGAAAGAATTTGTTGCCCTCAGATTTTTTCGAGCACCTAATGGTTCATGTATATACCAGATGCAGTGATACCTTTGCTTGCACAGCTATGCTGTTATCGTTATAGGTAGGTAGGACTTGTGTGTCGAATTGATATAGAGCTTTACATGTCATGTATTTATCTATCATGATGCAACATTCGGTTACCGGGGTGCAATGGCAATTTAGGTATCTTTTTCAATCAGACCCCATCCTAACTACCATAACGCCAACAATGCCTCTACATGTGAATGTATATTTTCTTGTACATTTCCTTCCAGGAATCCCTTGGGAGCTTGTTTCTGTCATTGCTGGATCCATTGCTAAGCATTTTCTTCCTTTCTTCCCCCTTTAGCCACTGCAGCACACCTGTCTACATTGTGGACTTCCTGCACCATGTCCCAACTCTCTTCTAAGTAAATTTTTTTTTTGAATGGCTTCATATGTAATGTGGAGTGCTTTTAAATGAAAAAGTGACTCAAGAAATGTACACATCATGATGCACTTGTAAACGTACTCCCAACAGTATGGCCTTCACCTTTGAGAAACTGTAATACGGGATTGTTTTCTTTTTTTTCTCAGGTTTGGAAGTGTGTGTAAAAGATGGAAATTGAGAGAGAAAGAGAATAAGAGTTCCAGAAGAGTAAGTTGAAGAGTTGTTTTCACTAATGCAACCCAAGCTTTCCACCAAGGTGATAATATTGCTTCTATGATGTATGGGGGTTAAACTAATGCTTGCCCAATCCTACCTTTCCCTTTTTGGTGCCTATAGTGTGTGGTGCCAACTCCATTGGAACCTGTGTTACTAACCTCTGCACAAATTTCTCCTTTGTGACTAACCTTCTGAGGAAATGCCACCTATTCACTGACAAAGAGATGGTTCTACAAACTTCTCAATCAATGAATGTAATCCTATACTAACATGTAATGATAAACTGAATGCATTTTGGTGAATTTAGTTACATCACATATTTCCAGAAAAGTTTACAAGCAGTATCTCGCCTTACCTTTATTATGAATTTTTGACTGGGATGCATTTTTGACTGACAATATGAGGGGTCACATTATATTAACCATTAACCATAAGCCATTATTTGGTTCCCGAACCTTGTTGGGAGTAATAATTTTTCTGGATTAAAAAAGATTTTCCCTAATATGTACTACAGTAAAATACTCCATTATCTGTCCTCATTCACAGACATGTGGCTGTTTCCATATACAGTACCGTATGTCAATTACATGTACTTAAAAATATTTTGTTGTGCGTCTGCTTTCAAAATGATCAGTGTAGAAGTCATACTATAATTGTAGAATTGATTCTGAACATCTTCAGCAGGCGGCGGCTTCAGTGTATGCGCCGACTTCAGCTACAAACCATGACAGGTGAATGGAGGATGCGGCAAGGGAGCAGATGCCAGATAGAGCAGACGAGGCACAACAGTGCTGTGGAGCAGCTACTCTCAGGGTGGTGTTGGCTCAGGAGAACAACACTTAAGCCTGATCGCATCAATCATTGGAGGCATACCCCGCGGGGCAAGTCGCCAAAGACGCTACAAGAATATACCTCGCTCAAGGTGTCCTGTGGTGCGCGTGCGATCCCACGTGGGCCCCCGTGCGGCAGGAGTTAACCAGTCTGCTGGCCCACTCACTTGATGCCTAACTGACCTGAATTAAAGTGTCTCATACCTGTTTATATTTAGCCAGACATGAAACCAAAAGATGAAGAATAAATAAAACAGAAACACGTTCATAAATACACATACATATCGACAGAAATGTTTTAAAGACATACAAATATGCTGTCACAACTAGTACATTTTCACGGATTTTCAGGCAGACACCGATAGAAAATAAGAGGCAGGCCCGACAAAAAAAACTTGTTCACTTCAGGAACTGGGTGTATGTATACTTTACGCTTCATTCCATGCAAGGAAGCTAGAGACACGTTCTGTAGCTTCCTTGTTCCCGTGTTTGATGTAGTGTAGGGGGAGTTAGGGCTGTGTGGATGCCGTGGGAGGGAGGGGGTGTGGTGGGGGGAAAGAGGAAGAGGGTGTTATAGTGACAGCTATGGTGGTGAGATGGTGTGAGACATGAAAAGGAAAAGGAGGAGGGATAAACCTGCGAAAGGAACTTTTTTTTTTTTTTTTTTCCCTTCTCTTAATTCATTTCTCACACCATCTCATCTCTCACCACTAGTTTGGTGGAAAAAGAGTTAGAACGCCTCGGAAAACGTCAAAGAAGACCAAACAAAATGGAACACAAAGAAGACCAAGCAAGCAAGTCTTTTACATTTTCCGAGGTCGTTTTTAACCTTTTTCCACCAAACTAGTTACCAACTCATCATTTAGAGCCTGCTGCACCAGATTGAGACAGCATTTTTGGAGGGTTCCCGTCTCCCATGCTATCTGGCTCATGGACTTGCCACCACTGTACAAAGTGCTATATGTGTCTTAACAATGGATTGATTTGTCAGGCAAAATGCATCTGTAGACCTGGGGAGGGGGGAGAGGAAGGGGGTGATGGGAAATTTAGGCCCCAAGGAGCAAAGATGGCAAAACCCCCTCCCCTTCATACATATCTTAGTGCAACCTGAGCGATGTGGAGCACTGTGAGGACTAACCTCCAAGCCCAGTGAGATGTCAGTATACGACAAAAACCCCAAAAAATTTTAACACATCACTGAGAAGGGCAAAAATCTGATGACGTTCTTGTCCTAATTTTTTTTTGCAGTGACTATATATATATATATATATATATTTTATATATTTTATATATATATATATATATATATAAAATATATATATTATATAATTACATATATATATATATATATACATATATAATACATATATATATATATATATATTACATATATATATTATATATATATATATATATATATATATATATATATATATATATATACATATATATACATATATACATATATATAAAATATTTTATATATATATATATATATATATATATAATATATATATTTATATATATTTATATTATATTTATATATATTTATATATATATTTATATATATATTTATTTATTATTTATTTTTTATTTACAGTGGACAGTATTACAGTATTACCTAGCGCATCCCGCCCTTATGTTAAAAGGAAAGGCGTATGATATTATAGAGACAGGATGGTATGACAGCAGAGTGGTATATGAAGGGGGGGATGGATAGGTACAGGAAGTAAAATAGGAAGGAAATCCGCTAATTCGAGTGTTTGAAAAGGTTGACCAAAAATATCTGGTTTAAATTTTTTAGTTCATAATTTGTATGTTTTTGTAGGCCTGCAAATTATTTAAATGTTGAAATGGATCTCGATTACAAATCTTCAATCTTCATTCATCTCGTTCTTCATGGCTTTCCACCATGTAAATCCAATGCGGAATTGTTTTTTGTTAAAAAATAAACGAAGTCCAAAATGGATTTGTGGTTCTCTTCATCATATTACTGGATAATGACAAAAAATTTTGGCTTGTACTTAGAGCATATTGCATAATTAGTAATGTTTTATGGGTGTTGAACAGTCCATGGCCCGTACCGAGAGTCCATGATGAAGGGTTTAGCGACGACCTTCGTTGACAGGAAGGGTACCATAAAAGGGATATTTTCGAACGAAGAGCAGCGATGTAGGTCGGCACAAAGACACGGTCACCTTCGTGTCTTTGACGACCGTCGTCGCTGCTCTTTAAAAACGAAAATATCCCTTTTATGGTACCCTTCTGTCAACGAAGGTTGTCGCTCGCCCTTCAGCATGACTCCCCGGTACGGGCCCATCAGTCTTTAGCGGCTAATGGTCTGTGCAACACCTCTAAAAACATTACTGTATCTGCAATATGCTTAGAAAGTGTAACCGTAAATATTCCTCAATCAGTTAATATAACAGCGGCAAATGGTCATATGCCCTACGGCGGGCCGCTGGGAGCGGCCCGCCGGTGAGCCTCTGAGCAAATCCCCAGCGGCCCTACGTCGTACACTTCCGTCGGGCCGCCGGTAAGACATACGGAGGGCCTCCGGAGGCCCTCCGTCTTTGTGTTTGCTGGGATAGGCGATGTAACTCGCGTCCCGTCTTCATGATAACAACTCAAGTCTTGCCCTTTCGTCCGTCCCACGATAACAGCCTTGTAACGTCTTTGTCCTCTTGTTACAGCTGAGTCCCAGAGCAATTTATGCAGGAGAATTTTGTCCTTATGTCTCTATATACAGAGCAGTTATTATTTATTGTGGATGGAGCAGTGATTGATACAAGGGCAAGAAGAAGTGCTGACTCGCGGCCGCGAGGTCAGGTTTGTTTGACACAGCATTGAGCAATCTACTCACTCTCTTATCATCTCGCTTGTCTCTCAAGCTTCCTTTGTTTACTTGTTCCCTTGCTCATGGTGTATTCCACAATCTTCACGTGTATTAAATAGTATATACTCGTTCAGTTATTAATTTAAGGCACGTAACTTATATTACAATTTAATGTTGCCACATACCACCGTTGTCGTCTTTTTATGTTACAACATTATCATTATGTGTTGCAACGTGATTTAATGTTGTCACATTCCACCGCTGTGTCACCAATTATGCTACCTCTTTTAGTCTTATAAGTACAGGGTAAACAGGTGTCACAGCTATTTATATATCCCACCGCTGCCACCAATTATGTTTCCCTATTTATTCTTATTCTTTAATGGGTAACGGGATCAACCCATGTAAGATACAGTCACTGACCTGTAGGGGTGATTGCCTGTGATGCCCTCTTGATAGGCAGGTAACTTATTTTGCTGCCCACAGGTATACATCAATGAATGGTATAAGGTGGTATCAGGCTATACGTGGTCGAGCGGTTTTTAAGTACTTTATAAGTATTTTAAAGTGCCTAAGGATTCGAGTACGACAATATACTAAAAATATATAATATATATATATATATATATATATATATATATATATATATATATAATATATATATATATATATTATATATATATAAATATATATGTACAGTATGAGGTTTTTACAGTAATAATGTCACGGTTTTTTTTTACTAACGGCCATTGAAACTAATGTCCAATAGACAGAACCAGAACAATTAATATCGTGACAAGGTACTCTCACACCCTCAGGTGTGTGAGTACACATAGACTCTCAGAGGAGTCTTGATATCGGAGCGCTAGGTATCACGTCTCCTGTTGTTCTTGAGGGGACTTGATGAGACGAAAAAGCAATGCAGCTAGATATGTTTTGGTGTGCACAACTCAATACATTCCCACAGTTAGCAGAAGGACCTCTGGAAGTCATTGTGCCATTTGCAACCACGTTCTTATGCGTTTTTCAACACTACTACACATCAAAACATTGGTTAGGAACCGTCTGGATGCAAGTGACGACATGCGTGTGGCACTTCGGGAACCTCGTTTTCAATCATCATAATTGATGAAATGCAACAACAAAAGAGTCACTGAAATGTAACATTGTGTACTATGTAGTATTGTAGTTAGTGAAATAAAAGGTTCGTTACTCTAATTATACTTTTTTCTGATCGGGGGTACGAGACAAATTATGAGACCTCTAAGGGTACGAGCACTAAAAAAGGTTAAGTAAACCACTGAACTAGAGACTCTACACCACTGGCGAAAAAAAACCCCGCTTGCAAGTCCCCAAAGAAAAAGATACTAAGGGAATACAAACCCCTGGATCAATTTTAGAGCCGCATGATGATTAAGCATGACAAAAGGAAAAAACCTTATTTATTTTATATTATTTTCATAATGATTTACCTTCACCATGTTCCTAGTCTGGTTCAACTTTAGTCTTCTTAGTACATGCAAGGGACATTCGTTCTCGGGGACATGGTCTTTCCAACTGGATGGGTTCAGAAGACTGACGCCGTAAGAAATAGTGTCACTATTCCAGTAGAAGACAGAGACAAGAATAAGAAGTCCGAGACAGAGGCTGCCTGTGACGAGTTATATTTGTCGGCCTCCTCGTAACCAAATCCATCCATCGGGTACTGCTACTACATATCCCCCGTGTGTGTATGCAATACATTTTACGTTAAAAAGTGTGTAAAAATCTAGGTTACGGTGTGCACGTTGCACACAGTTGCCGTGCACAAAACAGTTGTTGGTATTTGGCGGTCTAAATACTGGACTGAGAACGGATTTGGAACGAATATAGAGCAGGATTTTTAAAGCTCTACAACTTTGCTTCCTTTGACTTTTCCCGTATCTATACGGGAAATGCGTTCTTTACTATAAAAAAAGACTTTAAACTTTTTTTTGACTGGCAGGGTTCTGTAAAAAAAATATATAGAACAATTATTATTGTTCTTCGCAAGATGTACAATTGGTATTGAGATCATTTTTACGACTGTATGACAATAAAACTACCAAATTTTTAACAGCTAAAAATGGTCAGAACACTACTTGTATTGCGTTTCCCTATTTTATACTATGAAACTATTGACCCTAGACCAAAAATGGCATGAATACTTTTTGTTAAGCTCAACGAGATCCACCCTAAGCATCTATCCGTTTCTTTTTGCTAATACAGATTTTTATATATAACAGTTTTTATATTTTGCGCATCCTTGTGCCGTTCAATGACCAGCAGCTTATTGATTCACCATACATCTATCTTATCTTTCATCTGTCTAACATTGTTTTATGTCTTGATGGAGAGCGTTTCTGCCGGAATCGTATTCCACTTTGAAAAATGTACATTTCTTATTCGCAAAAGTTTTACGCATGTATGCAATTTTCCCTTGATTTCTGGAATATTTTTTCGGGTAATATGCCCTCAAAACACACTTAATTCAGTCATTTAATAATGGAATTTAATTCTGCTTATACCACAGGGAAGCCTGTTGAAATCTGATATTTTGTTTCACTCCATTACGTTTTCTCGTAGCTAATACGGTACTTGAGATATTATGAAAACATTGCTTCCCCCATTTTCCGCAGCCTCGTACTGAGACATTCCACGGCTAACGTTGTTATTTTTACCCAACAAAGGCGCTTCAGTCTCTCAGTTTCCGTCTCAGAGATTAGATGTACGCGTGCGAGCTCTCTGTTGTAAGTCATTTAGAGGGGACTTGATGAGACGAAAAAGCTTTTGACTCCACCCTATATTTATTTTCTTAGTATTATTTTTATTATTATTTCATACCTGTTGCGCCTTTAGGCTTTTTTTTTTTTTTTCTATCTTCCTTGAGGCCTCAGGTGGTTGGCCTTATATGTTATTTCTAGAAGGCTGAGATGGCTGGCCCTCGCTCGTGGTGTCGCAGGCTGGATTAAATTTTGTTTAGTGAGATGTAATTAATTGAGGTTTATGCTTCCCCCTGGTGCCCTCTGTCACACTTGCAGTCGTAGGAGAGGTTGATGGGCAGCATGTGGGTGTCTTCGGCTACTCGACGACCGAAAAAAAAGTAACTCCTGGCGAGTCTTGAACTAGAGCAGTGGTTCTTAACCTGGGGTACCTGTACCACCAGGGGGTACGAGACATGCTTACCAATAATTCAATATCATATTTATGAGGAGGCTGGAATTATATATTTATAATTATTTTGTCTGTCTTGTCTTGTCTCTTTGCATCATTTTGTGAAGAAATTGAAGCTGAACATAGTATAGTGTTCCTCTTTTCCACACGGAAGTGAGGTGGCTCTCACGCACTACTTACACGTGTCTTCGAACTACACGAAGACATCAAGATGTTTCTTATAAATCAAGGCATTGACATTGCTGACCACTTTGAAAATAGGGAGTTCATTTTGTCCTTAGCATACCTGACAGATGTATTCACGCACTTGAACGAGTTGAACATCTCCATCCAAGGAAGAATGCTGAACATGATGACTGTCAGAGAAGTTGCCTTTACCCAGAAACTTCCAATTTGGATGTGGCGCATTGTAGAAGGGAATTTTGCTAACTTTCCTTCTTTAAATGAGGCTGCTTTTGCAGAGGGAGTGTCCATCGTTACTGAAGTGAAAGAGTATTTGCAATTGCTGATTCACTCCTTCCAGGGATACTTTCACCATGGAGAGGTTTCTGTGGCACAGAGATGGATACGGGATCCATATAATTTTCAACCTGGATTCCATGAATAACAGTAATATGTTGAAAGATGATCTTGTTGAGCTGCAGGCCAACGACAGAATCCAAATGCAGTTTAAATCAATGCAGCTAGATATGTTTTGGTGTGCACAACTCAAAACATTCCCACAGTTAGCAGAAGGACCTCTGGAAGTCATTGTGCCATTTGCAACCACGTTCTTATGCGTTTTTCAACACTACTACACATCAAAACAAAGGTTAGGAACCGTCTGGATGCAAGTGACGACATGCGTGTGGCACTTCGGGAACCTCGTTTTCAATCATCATAATTGATGAAATGCAACAACAAAAGAGTCACTGAAATGTAACATTGTGTACTATGTAGTATTGTAGTTAGTGAAATAAAAGGTTCGTTACTCTAATTATACTTTTTTCTGATCGGGGGTACGAGACAAATTATGAGACCTCTAAGGGTACGAGCACTAAAAAAGGTTAAGTAAACCACTGAACTAGAGACTCTACACCACTGGCGAAAAAAAACCCCGCTTGCAAGTCCCCAAAGAAAAAGATACTAAGGGAATACAGACCCCTGGATCAATTTTAGAGCCGCATGATGATTAAGCATGACAAAAGGAAAAAACCTTATTTATTTTATATTATTTTCATAATGATTTACCTTCACCATGTTCACAGTCTGGTTCAACTTTAGTCTTCTTAGTACATGCAAGGGACATTCGTTCTCGGGGACATGGTCTTTCCAATTGGATGGGTTCAGAAGACTGACGCCGTAAGAAATAGTGTCACTATTCCAGTAGAAGACAGAGACAAGAATAAGAAGTCCGAGACAGAGGCTGCCTGTGACGAGTTATATTTGTCGGCCTCCTCGTAACCAATCCATCCATCGGGTACTGCTACTACATATCCCCCGTGTGTGTATGCAATACATTTTACGTTATAAAGTGTGTAAAAATGTAGGTTACGGTGTGCACGTTGCACACAGTTGCCGTGCACAACAGTTTTTGGTATTTGGCGGTCTAAATACTGGACTGAGAACGGATTTGGAACGACTATAGAGCAGGATTTTTAGAGCTCTACAACTTTGCTTCCCTTGACTTTTCCCGTATCTATACGGGAAATGCGTTCTTTACTATAAAAAAAAGACTAAACTTTTTTTTGACTGGCAGGGTTCTGTAAAAAAAATATATAGAACAATTATTATTGTTCTTCGCAAGATGTACAATTGGTATTGAGATCATTTTTACGACTGTATGACAATAAAACTACCAAATTTTTAACAGCTAAAAATGGTCAGAACACTACTTGTATTGCGTTTCCCTATTTTATACTATGAAACTATTGACCCTAGACCAAAAATGGCATGAATACTTTTTGTTAAGCTCAACGAGATCCACCCTAAGCATCTATCCCAGTGGTTCTCAACCTGGGGGCCATGGCAAGAATTTAAGGGGGCCATGGTGGACTGTTGCAAATTATACATTTCTAAATAATGTTAGGAATCAAAATAAAAATAAAAAATTGCATCACTGTCCTGGCAAAGAAAATGTTCTTGTTTTAATAATTAATTGATTAATCATTAAGTTGACAATAACATATTGTTACATAATATTGTTACGAATGTGTGTGTACGTATGTATGTGTGTGAAATTGTAATTGTTTGTGCAGTGTAGGTGTGATAGAAAACGCGGAGGAGAACGAACGGGTATGAGACGGGTGAGAGACACGGGCGGTGAGTGAGGGTGAAGGCCGGTTCCCATCAGCCCGCTTGTACGGCCGCCGTACAACAACAAAGACGTCACAATGACGTCACAAAAAAGTCTACCGCCCCGCCGAAACCGCTGTACGGCCGCCGTACCAATTAAATTCAATATCCTCCCGCTCGGCGGTGGTCCCCGCTGAGCGGAGTTGCCAACTGGCCCATTACAAAAAAAACCATCAACGGTGATGGTGACGTCATTTTTGAGCGGTGCTGTTTAAGACGGCAAACCCAAGGGGGCTGATGGAACCGGCCTTAGTCCCCGGGAGACGGGGGAGAGGCGATCGAATGATCTCAGTGGGGCCCGGGGATATACATGGTAAACATTGGTATAAGATTCTGAACCATATATTGTGTTACTTATTTTGTTCGACAATTAAAAGCGGTCGCTGTTTTTCGTGTGTAAAATTTTCTTATTTTTTGGTATCATTGTTTTTCATGCTCATTCCCTCTTAGGTATTCCTGTTTTTTTTTTTTTAGTGCTAATATTGATGGACCGCTATTTTATTATTTTTTCAATTGGGCAGTGCTTGTAAAAGGGGGCGTGTTCTTGCTGTAGAAAAAACTTTCGCTTGCTAGTTTAAAGGTAATGTTTATCTTTTTACTCTCTCTGTGGTTTTTTTGGTATGACTGTGTGTGTGCTTAATTTGTGAGTCCTGGAGTTTTATGTAGGGGATATTTGTGGTTTGTCATTTTATCACTTGTCCTTTTATCTGTCCTTCTTTTCATTCTTTGTCTTTTCATTAAATGTTTTTCTGATGTTCTGTCTTCTTTATTTTCCGTAGATTTGCGATGGTACATGTTAGTAGAAGCGGAAGTACAGTAAGAGCATTAACTACGGTTTACATCAACCTCGCTGAGGGCACGAAAAACCCTCAGGTGTACTGTGCTTCAAAGTGCGGGGAACGTTTCTATGGGGCCCTAGTAAGTTGAAGATCATTTCTGACCATCCTCCACAGAAAATGTGAAAAAAGACCCGTTTCTTCGGCGTCACGAAAGTATTTGGGAAACAAACTGGATGCGACGGGGTGCTTTCAACAACAGCCCTCAAGTGTATTGGGGCATCATACGGGGTTTGCCCTCAAAATAGCGAAGCAAAAAAACCCACACAATTGGTGAAACCTTTTTCAAGCCATGTATTTAAAGATGGTAAAGCGGTTTTTGGAGATGAAAGTGAACGTAAATTCAAAAAATTTTCCTTGTAAAAACGACACAGTGAAGGGGGAGATTTGAAATGAGATGCAAAAGGAAAAGTGAACGGGAGTCAAATCGTCCCAACGGGTATTTTTGCAATACAGCTGGATGAGTAAAAAGGGATGTGAGTTTTGTGCACAGCTACTCGGTTTGTTGGGTATTTTTTTTTGTGTATATAAAGGAAGAATATCTGTTTGTAACAGCTTGAGACCCCCCACAACAGTAAAGATTTGATGGAAAAGCTATCTTTTTCTTCAAAGCTAACGGGACCCCCTGGAAAATTGTGTGGAGTCTGTACAGAGGGGGCCCCAGCGATGCTGGGATAAAAATCGGGTTCCAAAAGCGTGTCGGGAAAGTAGCTCCGAATCCCAAGGGGGGTTTCATTGTATACCCATCTTTTTTGCACGGCGTCAAAAACCCTCCCTGATAAATTTTGAAGACCCTGACAGGGGTTAAAATGCGTCAATTTTGTAAAAGCTGGAGCTCTGAACTCTGCCTTTTCCAAACCTTTGTAGAGACAGGATTTGGGGCTGAAACTCTCCTCTTTTATCCAAATGCGCTTTGGGTTTCCCAAAGGGGAATGTTTAATCGAGTGTTTGAATTCGGGGGGGGGGGGGGGAAAGAGCTTTTTTTTTTTTAAAAAATTTTCGTTTTTTTGGGGGTTGTTTGAAGCAAGGGAAGGAAGATTTGTTTTTTGGGGGGGGTTTCACCTGAGGAATTGTTTCCGGATTTCTTTCCAGCCCAGAATTGGGAAAGAAAAACGGTCCCCATGTTGCCCTGTTTTAAAACCTTCGCTGTCCTTTCGAGAATGAAAAAGATATCTGCTTACCCCTTATTAAAACTGAAATCACTCAGCATCTAGGGAAATCCTTTGGGAAAATGACTTAATAGGTACTTCCCGAATTCGAGGAGGAAAAAAGGAATTTTGGGAATGAATCCATTCTCTGGCACTCTTGATTTACTACCATTTCCCCGTGGGTTTAGGACGAGTTTCCCTTTTTCAAACATGATTCTCCCGCCAATATTCTATGAAGAAAATTTTGATGTTTCTGGTGTTCAATGCATCAGTCAAAAATTTCCAAAAATCATGAATTGCACTTCGATACTCTTTCCTTTTTTTTAACTCCTATTTTTGTGATCTGGTTTCCCACCCTTCTACAAATCAAGAATAAAAGGCCGGGAAACCCTTGGGGTGGACCCGACATGAGATGTGCATTGTCATGACCAACCCGATTTGTCAACTACTGAAAAAAAACAATATCACCTTCCCCCCTGATGTTGAAAAATATCAAGATTAATTGAACTTTTTTCCCAACCAATTCAAATTTCTTGTCCGCTATTTTTTTTATCAGTGATGAAGTTAAGCATATCACAGAAAACTATCAAATTTTTGATTTTAGACGTAAACCCTTGTAATGAGCAAGGGTGTTCTCTTTATCAACTTTTTTTTTTTTTTTTTTTTTTTTTACCTCTTTTTGGGGGGGTGGGATTTTGGGGGAAAAATGAAGGGGGGCCCACAAGTTGAGAATTTATGAAGGGGGAAATGGAGTGAAAATGGTTGACACCACTGATCTAAACCCTTTCTTTTTTTGCTAATACAATTTGTATAATAACGTTTTTTTTTATTTTGCGCTCCTTGTGCCGTTCAAAAGACCCGCAGCTTAATTGTTAATACACTATCTTTTCTTTTATCCGTCAACATTGTTTTATGTCTTGATGAGAGCGTTTCTGCCGGAATCGTATTCCCTTTGAAAAAATTTCATTTTATTCGCAAAATTTTTTCGCATTATGCAATTTTCCTTGATTTTCTGGAGTATTTTTTTGGGGAATATGCCCCAAAACACACTTAATTCGGGCATTTAAAAAGGAATTAATTCTGCTTATCCCAGGGGAAACCTGTTGAAATTGAATTTTTTTCCTCCATTCGTTTTCTCGTACAAAACGGTACTTGAGATATTTTGAAAAAAATTGCTTCCCCCATTTTCCGCAGCCTCGTACTAACATTCCAGGGGCAAACGTTGTTATTAGGCAAATTTTTGGTGAAAAAGGGGCCGGGCTTCCTTGGGGGCCCCTCTTCGCTTTTCGTGCCTCGCCAAAAACGGCTGACAGGGGTCGAGACTCGCCCGGGTCGGCGCTCAAAGCTGATAACGTAAACAAAACAACCACCGACGAAAGTGTACCTTCCAAAATAAAAGCCATTAATAGTTACGATAATGACTGACGATATTGTAAAGGTCACAACCATATCCTTCCATTAATGTTTTTTTGCTCCAAAAACCAAGGACTTTTAATGGGCAAGAAAAGGGGAGGGGGGCCCCTTGGGAATCATATGGGGCTGGCGGGGTCGAGTTCCACATTGTGCTTATTTTTTTTTTTTAAAACTGCTGCACCTGATGGCAAAGGTCAGGTATATGGGATTTCATTAACTGCCATCATCTCCCCCGCCCAAGTGCCCGGGATTTTCCGCTTTTGGTTTGGGCTGATTTAATTTTGCTTGGAAAAAGGGGGGGCTTTTTTTTTTCATTCTTGGCTAATTTTTGGCTTTTTAATTAATCTCTCTCTCTCTCTCTCTCTCTCCCCTCTTTCTCTCTCTCTCTCTCCCCTCTCTCTCTTCCCCTCTCTCTCTTCTCTTCTCTCTCCCCCTCTCTCTCAGCTTAATGAATTACTGTTGGGTTTGGGACTCAAAAAAATATTTTCTAAACTTTTTTTTTTGCTTTTTAAAACGCAAAATATTCAGCTAAACTAGCTAGGGAGGAGCTAGAAAAAAGATCACGTTACTCCTATCTTAAAAGAGTTAAAGGGGTTAGAATTAAGACAGATAATTTATGAAAATTTTCGCTTTTTAAATAAGGCTGTAAATGGGTTTATCCGGAGTGGTATCTAGTTTTCCATTGTCAGGGAAAAATAGCCAGTAAAAACAAGGGCAAAAGCCCTTTTTATGTCCAAGAGCCAGAACGCTGGTGCCAGACCCATCACTGTAAAAAGGCCTTAACTATGGAAAATTTGGTTTCATGCATCATTAATTTATGGAAGTCTAAACTTTTAAGTCTTGACTTATAATTTATTTTTAATTGACCCAAAGTGAATATAATTTTTTCCCCCCATATCAAATGCATTGCAATTTTAGTAGTTTTTTAAAGATATTTAAAAGTGACTTTTAGTTCTTATTGTTTAATGTTAAAATTTAATTTCCTTTTAATGTTTTTTTTGACTTTTTTTTTTATGTTTTTTTTTTTTTGCGTGATTTCAAAGTTTCTTTTTAGTATATATTGCTAAACATCTGTGATGTAATTTTTGTAGTAAAACCATGTTTAGGGAAAAAGATTTTATTTTTTTTTTATTACCCCCCCCTCTCACCTCCTTCTCTCAGAGTCTTCTCCTTCATCTTCGGTCGGATACCTTCATGAAACCCGGCACAACATCCTAAAAATAACGTTTTTAATTGCAATTAAAACCCTTCCAAAAAAAAAGGAAAATAGAGACAGACGCTTTGATGTTTTTTATACATGACAAAGTCTGTTCAAGTTTCTCCAAAATTTTACCGATATTTCCACCTTTTAGATAAAAGGGGTAAAATACAAGGGAAATGCAAATAATTAAAAAGTAGTTGTTGGTGTCCCTATTGAATTTTATAGGCAAGTAAAAATTAAACAAAGAAAATAACCCAAAACTAAACAAAAATAAAAAATATATTTAAACCTAGTTTTTAATGCACAAAGGGGTCAGTGAATACGTTTGGGTCAAAAATTGCAACCAAAGTAGCCAGAAAATCGATTACATTCATTTTCAAAAAATACATTTCTCAAAAACTATTTTCATAATTTTGTACTTCCTATAGCAGAAACCCTTCCCCCATAACCTAATCCTATTTAAATTCACCAAACCGAACGATTAGGAATACACTGATGCTCCTGTAGTACTTTTTAAAAGTTTATTTCCACACCCTCGCTTTTACTGACCTTTAATAAAAAATATGGCTTCAAAAACACTTTTTCTCCATCCGGTAATGCTGCTTTTCCGAAAAATTTGTATATGCGTTGTAGGGGTTCTGATTGTTTTAATTGCCCGATTCGTGTAGAAATTTGTGATGGCTGCATGTATGTAATATACAACTTTCGTCAGATGTAAGGGACAATTTCCCCGTCACGATAAGTCGGAATGGGGAAACTTTCCCTCATAAAACCCCACAATTTGTTATAGGGAAAAATTTTTCGGATCACCGGTAATTATAACCTCGAAATCCTTCCCCCAATTTGTTCGAAAAGCGAGATTTACTCATTTACCCTTTAAATTATTTTCAACTAAAATCAGGTACACCAAAAATACCATTAATCCTTTTTCATAAACATATATTTAAAAACCAAAAATATACAAAATACCCCCCCTTCAATAATACATAATTAATAAAATACATAAATTTAAATATAATTATTATATATATTATATAAAATTATAATATAATAATATTTTAAATTTTTATATATATTATATATATAATTATATATATATATTTTGGTAAATTTTAAGAAAAAGGGGCTCCACCCCCCTATCTATTTTCTTCTTCTTATAGCCAACAAGCTTGGGACTGGGGGAAAACCCGGGGTTTTTGGGGGGGGGAGCACCCAAAAGGAAATAGGGCCCCCACAAAAAAATCCAAAAACTAGGGAATTTCCCTAGTTCATAGACTTTGGGGGTCATATTTCCCTTATATGGTCTCCCCCCCCCAAAAACCCCCGGGTTTCCACCATGTCCCCAAGCTTGTTGTCTATAAAGAAAAAGATGGGGTTTGAGCCTTTATTCTAAAAATAAAAACTCTACAGACCTAACCTAGCACCCCCCTCACCCCATCGGGCGGGCACAAACCAAACCAAACCCTGCCTCCTAACCAACCCTACTGGATTTAGTTTTTTCCAAAAACCCTGAAATTTAATATCGGCCATGTGGGCAAAGTAGGATCGGAAAATCATTAAAATCTAAACAATTTTTTTAAGGACAGTAATATAACACATGGCCCAAACTTTTTGGGTCAGCTTCCGTGGAGCCCTTGTTCTTAAGATTTTCCCTCAACGAAAGCTAGTCATTTCCAAAATCCCTATCAGCCCCTCTACCTACACTTTAAAATATTGTTCATGTCCGTCACAGTAATTAATGCATACTTAAGAATTTTCAATGTTTTGTGGGGGAAATTGGATGATGGAAGGTTTAGGGTACTCTCGTCTCCGTCGGCGGAGTTCCCATTTTCACGTTCTCAACAATGTGAGAGATCTCTAAAAACCCAAAAATTGGAGCATATAAATCAGCGAAACGTTTCCGGTCTGCTTTGTAGCATAATTAGTAAAATTAGAAAAAAAACGTCGGGTTTTTGGTTAAAGACAGAAAAAGTTTTTTCACCAGACGACGACGTTCTCCTATCACCATGTCTTCCTTTTTTAGCTCTATTATGTTCCAAAGTTAAGCCCGTGCTACAAAATGTCAACGGGGCTAATTTGTGCCATATTATCAGCAAAAATTCAGCAAGAACTCTACGCCCGCTAGGCCCTATCGTCCCTGATAAACTGATCATTCTTTCACCGTTTTAAAGTTGTCCTGTCGTGTCTTTAAATTTGTAATTCTTTTCGGGGGTTTTTTAAAGGAAAGTGCATGCTTCTGAATGTACATCTAGTGTTTACTTGTGACCGAAATCTGTATTACTATTTCTACGACGATACCACTGTCTCAAAATTCTGCCCTCCCCCCAATTTGTTGATCCTGCGTCAGGGCAAAAAGCCGTAAGAACCGTTAACACCCCCTGGCTCCGCTTTTTAGGGCTTTTTTACGGCTTGACCACGGGCCAACCCAAAAAAACCCCGCTTTTTTTGTGCCTCGCCTAACGAAAACGCAACCAAGAAGCCCTTCTTAGGGCTTCTTCACCAAAATTGCCATTTTTACCCCAAAAAAGGCGCTTCAGTCTCTCATTTCCGTCTCAGAATTAGACGTACCGCTGCGAGCTCTCTGTTTAAAATTCTTTTAAGGGGCTTGATGAGCGAAAAGCTTTTGCCTCCCCTTATTTTTTTCTTAGTATTATTTTTATTATTATTTCATCCCTTTTTGCGCCTTTGGCTTTTTTTTTTTTTTTTATCTTCCTTTTTGAGGCCTCAGGTGGTTTGCCTTTATTTTTTCTGGGGCTTGGGGGTGTTGGGTTGCAGGGGGTTTTTTGATAAAAATTTTAATTGGGTTTATGCTTCCCCCTGGTGCCCTTGTCACATTTGCTCGTAGGAGAGGTTGATGGGCACTGTGGGTGTCTTCGGCTACTCCCCAACCGAAAAAAAGTACCTCTTGGCGGTCTTTAACTAGGCATGTTTTTTAACCTGGGTACCACCCCCCGGTACGAAACCTTACCCTGGAGTCCCAGACAGCTTACCAATAAATTTAATACATATTTTGAGGGGCTGGGAAAATAATTTTAATTATTTTGTTGTCTTGTCTTGTCTCTTTGCTCATTTTGGGAAGAAATTGAAACTGAACATAGTGTTCCTCTTTTCCCCACGGAAGTGAGGTGGGCTCCCCACGCACCTTACAGTGCTCGAAAATACACGAAACATCAAGATTTTTCTTATAATCAAAAGGGAGTCCCTTTTTGCCACTTTTGAAACAGGAGTTCATTTTTTCCTTTTCATACCTGACAGATTATTCACGCACTTGAACGGTTGAACATCTCCTCCAAGGGAAAAATGCTGAACATGAAGACTGTCCAAAAAGTTTCCTTTTTTTTCCCAGAAAATTCCAATTTGGTTGGCGCTTGTAAAGGGAAATTTTTCTAATTTTCCTTCTTTAAATGAGGTGCTTTTTCGAGGGGGTGTCCATCGTTCGAAGTGAAAGAGTTTTGCAATTGCTGATTCACTCCTTCCAGGGATACTTTACCATGGGAGGTTTTTTGTGGCACAGAATGGATACGGGTCCTATAATTTTTAAACCGGATTCCATGAATAAAGTAAAATGTTTAAAAATATCTTTTGAGCTGCAGGCCAACGACAAATCCAAATGCATTTAAATCAAACAGCTAAATGTTTTGGGGTGCACAACTCAAAACATTCCCCAGTTAGCAAAGGACCTCTGGAAATCTTGTGCCATTTGCAACCACGTTCTTTGCTTTTTTTAACACTACTACACATCAAAACAAAGGTTAGGCCCCCTCTGGATGCAAGTGACACATGCGTGTGGCACTTCGGGGAACCCCGTTTTCCAAAACATCATAATTGATGAAAAGCAACAACAAAGAGTCCTGAAAAGTAACTTGTTTACATTTTTTTGTAGTTATGAAATAAAGGTTCGTTACTCTATTATACTTTTTCTGATCGGGGGTACGAGACAAATTATGAGACCTCAAGGGGACGAGCCTAAAAAAGGTTAAATAAACCCCTGAACTAGAGACTCTCGCCCTGGCGGAAAAAAAACCCCGCTTGCAAATCCCCCAAAAAAAAAGATACTAATGGAAAACAACCCCTATCAATTTTAGAGCCGCATGATGTTAAGCATGACAAAAGGGTAAAAACCCCCCTTATTTTTTTTTTATTTTTCATAAAGATTTACCCTTTACCTGTTTTCCCATCTGGTTTAAATTTACCTTCTTAGTACATGCAAGGGGCATTCATTCTCGGGGACATGGTCTTTCCCCAAATGGATGGGTTTCAGAAACTGACGCCGTAAAAATAGTGTCACTATTCCGTAGAAACAGAGACAAGATAAGAGTCCGAGCAAGCTGCCTGTGACAGTTATATTTGTCGGGCCCCCTCGTAACCATCCATCCATCGGGACTCTACTACATATCCCCGTGGTTTTTTCAATAATTTTCGTTAAAAAAGTCGTAGAAATGTAGGTTTTCGGTGTGCACGTTGCACCAGTTGCCGTGCCAAACGTTTTTGGTATTTGGCGGTCTAAATACTGGACTGAGAGGTTTTGGAACGAAAATAGAAAGGTTTTTTTAAAATCACAACTTTTCTTCCTTTGACTTTTTTCCCCTATCTATACGGGAAATGCGTTCTTTACTATAAAAAAAGATTTAAAATGTTTTTTTTTACTGGCAGGGTTCGTAAAAAAAAATTTTGAACAATTATTATTGTTTTTTTCC
Organism: Chionoecetes opilio; assembly: GCA_016584305.1. Classification (NCBI taxonomy): domain Eukaryota; kingdom Metazoa; phylum Arthropoda; class Malacostraca; order Decapoda; family Majidae; genus Chionoecetes; species Chionoecetes opilio. The sequence continues at coordinate 26,508 of JACEEZ010005518.1, read as the reverse complement.
AAATGTAAAAATTGGTATTGAATCATTTTTAAAGTCTGTATGACAATAAAAATACCAATTTTTTTAAAAGCTAAAATGGTCAAACCATTGTATTGCGTTTCCCTATTTTTACTATGAAACTATTGACCCAGACCAAAATGGCATGAATACTTTTTTTAAGCTCAAGAATCTACAGTGACCCTAGCGGGGGTAGGAAAGGGGCGGGGGGGTGTTTTGTCCTCGCGTAGGTCCCAGTACTTGGGTGTATATGTTTGTGGGGCGCACGGGTACGGGGGGGGCAGTGCCCCTGGGGGTTTAGATGCAGTGCTGCCGTTGCAGGAGTTGACCTGTGAATCTTGTACTGCACACAGGCCCGCCACGCACGCCCTGCTGGAGAGGTTGGATCATCCGTGCAGCATCTCGGGGCTATCAGGGGCCCCTGCCATCAGGGGCCACCATGGGGGCTGCCTTGACCCGGGCAAAGGGGGCCGAGGTATGACGGGGGAGGGAAACATGCGAAAGGGGAGTATTTAATCAGGGGCGGACTTGGACTTGTAATTGTGCCCCTCCCCGAGCTCCAAAGGTGCGAAGCGCGGATGCAGCTCTTTGAGGCAGATCCTTGGCGCCTTCCTGACGTGGCTGATGAACGTGAGGCCCAAATCGAAATCGAACCCCAGGATGTTGACTAATTCCTAGTGGTGTACCCCTTTTGGGTTTCCCGAAGAATGGCGGGTTTTTTTCCAATTTACCGTCTTGTCTGCGAAAAATGAGGGCGGCTTGAATCTTTTTGGGACAAAAAGTCTTGTCATCTTTTGCCCCAAAGGTACGAGTCAGAAGGTGGAGGAGAAGGGGGAACAGCCCTTTATCAACCCATGGGAATTTTTTCAAAAGGTTTGAGCAGAGAGGTTTAAATTTTGAATGATTTAAAACTTTTGGACCATCTGGGTGAAGCATAGGGGGGGAAAGAGAAGAAGTAAAAAATTGTTAAGGGTTTTTTTGGCTAGATCCAAAGTCACGAGAGGGGTTTGAGGGATCGCCCCAGGAGGCATCCTGCAGTGCCCATTTTAAGTGCCGACTGTGTTATGGCGGTCCTCCTTTTACGGTAATTTGAATACAGTCGTCTGCGTACACTCTTTCCTCAAAAAACAGCTGCTGGGTGTCACTAAGTAAAAGTTCCCTAGTAAAGGGCCCCATACACTTCCTTTAGGAACCCGGCTTTATAGGGTTTTTTTGGGAAGGTGTGACCATTCCCCAACCCCGCGCAGAGTCATGCCTTAGAGGGAATCTTGGTGGAGGTTAAACACACCGCAGATCCCCGATTTTTTTCACTTGGTGGGACCCTGATGCCACACTCATCAAGGGCGACGACGGGGGTTTTTCACCACGTCTAGGGGATAGGTTTCCCCCTTTCCAAAGCATCTTCAACATCTGCAAAAATGCTCTCTTCTCTCTCTCTCCCCTCTTCTCTTCTCTCTCTCTCTCTCCTTTCCCCCTTTTCCTCTCTCTCTCTCTCTCCCTTTTAAATATATATATAAATATATTATATATTTTATTTTATATTAAAAAGAGAGAGAGGGGGAGAGAGAGAGAGAGAGAAAAGAGTAGTGAAAGAGAGATATGATAAAAGAGGAGATGAGTGAAAGTAAAACGAAGAGATATGGGAAAGAGAAGAGAGATTTTGAAGAGAAGATTTTGATAAAAAGAGATATGATGAAAGAAAAAGAGAGAGAAGAAGAGAGAGAGAGGAGAGAGAGAGAAGAGAGAGAGAGGATATGAGTAAAAAGAAAGGGAAAAAATATATGAGTGAAAGAGAGATATAGTGAAAAAAAGGAGAGAGATGAATGAAAAAGAGAGAGTATGAGTGAAAGAGAGAGATATGAGTGAAAGAGAGAGAGAGAAGGTTAAAGGAAAAAAAAGAGAGATATATGAGTAAATGAGAAGAGAATAGATGAAATAGAAAGATGAGGAGATTAAGTGAAAGAGAGAGAAAAAAAAAATGAGTGCATGAGCGATATGAGTTAAGAGAGATATGAGTAAAAAGAGAGAGGAAGAGAGAGAGAACCCGTGTTAAAAAAAACTGTTTTACTTTTAATATATAATATATATATATAAAATATATATATATATTTTATTTAAATAGAAAAAGTTTCTTATAACTCTCTTTTCCTTTTTTCACTTCCTATCTCTCTCCTCTTTCCCTCTCTCTCTCTCCCTCTCTCTCCTCTTTTTTCCCCCCCCCCCCTCTCTCTCTCTTCTCTCTCCTCTCTCTTGACGGGAATTATATTTATACTACCGAAACCGCCCTCCGGGCGGCCTTTTTGGCTAGCTCCTGCGGAGGGCTATTGGTGGGCTTCGGCCCACCAAACACAGACTCTCCAGATAGACCCATTACCCACCACCTCGGCCCACCAAACACAGACTCTCCAGATAGCCAGCCCCTTCTAACTTTCCTGAAATCATGGATGTAGAAATGTATGTATTAACGCCAACCCATTCACATCATAGCCCCTTCTAACTTTCCTGAAAGCAAAGCCGCCCACCGGGCGGACTTTTTAGCTAGCTCCTGCGGAGGGCTATTGGTGAGCCATCGGCCCACCACCTCGGGCCGAGCACCACCTCACAGACTCTCCAGATAGACCCATTACCCACCACCTCGGCCCACCAAACAGGCTCTCCAGATAGCCCCTTCTAACTTTCCTGAAATGTATGTATTCCCCCCACCCATTCACTCACCCATTACCCATCACCCCCCACCCATTCACTCACCCATTACCCATCACCACACACCCATTCACTCACCCATTACCCATCACCACACCCATTCACTCACCCATTACCCATCACCCCCCACCTATTCTCTCACCCATCACCCATCACCCCCCACCCATTCACTCACTCATCACCCCACACCCATTACCCATTCACTCACCTATTACCCATCACCCTACATCAAGGTTTCCTCAATTCTCGCAACCCATTTTTTTCTTCTTCACAGTTCTCGCTAATAGGCTGCTAAAAAAAAAGAAAAAAAAAGTGATCGGATCATCTTATAAGAGGGCTTAAAACCTTCCCCTGGTCAACCTGATTCCAAAACTGTGACATATGATGGGATTCCGCCACAGGGGGCGGCACCTATCGCGGACAGACACACACACACACACACTTTCGCTTATATTATTATATATATATATATATATATATATATATGCAGAGAGAGAGAGAGAGAGAGTGGCGCGGCGATTCATTTAGTTAACGCTAATTTATGCATAGTGCTAATTCATTTATCAGAAAACGAAATATATCAATGGACAGGTAATAAAATTTCGTAGCAGTGCGTAGCAGTGTTTGTGTGTGTGCGTAGTAGTGTTTGTGTGTGTGTGTGTGTGCGTAGTAGTGTGTGTGTGTGCGTAGTAGTGTTTGCGTGTGTGTAGTAGTGTTTGTGTGTGTAGTAGTAGTGTTTGTGTGTGTAGTAGTGTTTGTGTGTGTAGTAGTGTTTGTGTCTGTGTGTAGTAGTGTTTGTGTGTGTGTGTGTAGTAGTAGTAGTGTTTGTGTGTGTGCGTAGTAGTGTGTGTGTGTGTGTAGTAGTGTTTGTGTGTAGTAATGTGTGTGTGTGTGTGTGTGTGTAGTAGTGTTTGTTTTGTGTGTGTGCGTAGTAGTGTTTGTGTGTGTGTAGTAGTGTGTGTGTGTGTGTGTGTAGTAGTGTTTGTGTGTGTGTAGTAGTGTTTGTGTGTGTGTAGTAGTGTTTGTGTGTGTGTGTGTAGTAGTGTTTGTGTGTGTGTGTGTAGTAGTGTTCGTGTGTGTGTGTAGTAGTGTTTGTGTGTGTGTGTGTAGTAGTGTTTGTGTGTGTGTAGCAGTGTTTGTGTGTGTGTGTGTGTGTAGTAGTGTTGAACCTCAGCAGGCTCCGCTAACACCTGTTCATCCACCTCGTACTCTGGCTCAAACATATAGGGTTGGGCTCCCACCACAATCTGGTTCGTTTTCCTCATATACGCGAGCAGCGTCATTTAGTTCGATCTCAGATTAAGCATCGTACTCTAGATCTATCACAGCGACAGATTCACTATCTGACACCGAAGTACAATCGCTCATCATAACATTTGCCGACATGTCTCACAGAGGCAGACGAGTGTTGTTTACATTGGAGCGTCCCTTTTGTGACGTCATCAATAACATGCGTAGCCCTGTTGGAGGGAAGAAAAAAAAAATGGCGCGCTTTTTACAAAAGTCGTGTTTTTACAGAAATAAGGGCTGGAAATCAATTATTTTTGGTGAATTAGGTGTTTTGAATGTTCAGTCAACATAATTAGGCAAAACAAAATTGGGTCTGGACGATTACTTTAAGCAAATAAGGGCTGGTGTTATCTGGCCCAAGCGCTTTCTTGGGATCAACTTGCTGAAGTTGCTGCAACACCTTCTCCGTGGTAATGATAATGTTGCCTAGGGTGGCCCTATTAACCCCTTCACATCCAGATCTTTCCTTTGCTATATAAAATAATCTGTTGTCGAGCCATAAAACTACAAAAAGGAACTTAATATACCAAATTAGCTAGTGGACAAGGATACTAAACAGATCATATCTATAAAACTACTTATATTGACTAAAAATCGTCTAATGGTGGCCAAATTACAATGGAAATTCACGTTTTGGGTCAGGAACTGTCATCTTGGAGGAAAAGTGGGTAGCCAACACCTGAGCTTTATCCCGGTGGCTTGTGACAGCAGAGCAATCAGGTGCTGTCAGCGGCGGGATGCTGACGTCAGAGAAAAGCCCTGTTGTTTGATGCTGCTACGCCAATCATTAGTGCCCAATGACTGGCCTGATAACTTTCACATTAGGTGATCGCCTCTTTCTCGACACTTTTCATATACTTACATTCAAGTTTGTTCAGGTGCTTATATCTTTTTGTGGGGTGGGACATATATCGCAGCCAGGCCTTGCTCTTCTTTTCTGTTGCTTTCCTGCAATGAATGCCAAACCAGGGCTGGTCTCCCGGCTTGGACTTGTATATCTGGGAAGGCATAAATCTTTTTTGGCAGTGTGGGATAGTTTAGTTAGCAGGTGCTGCCTGGCAACCTTTCGCCGGCAGCACGCTACCTGGCAACCCCTAGTGGTGACCAGTCAGTCACACACGCAGAGGCTTAAGGCCTACTTAAAGTAACTTGTGTTTCTGTGATCCCACTGGACCTAGACTGATCACCTACACAAGCTGCATGGCGCAGTGAGACACTAGTGGACAGTGAAGAAGTTTTTTTTACGGGAAACTAAACGCCGCCAGCCATTGTGTGTGACTCAGCTTCGCGCCGACTCCCGCTCTCATCACCAGAGTTCATTCTTCCCTGTGGATTTACGGTGCCAGGAGCTACAGAGCTATTCGTGTATATACAGTGTCGTGTGTGTGCAGTGACGTGCGTTAAGCTTTTGTGCAGTGCAGTGCGTTTTCGTGCGAGCAGTGGCTACGTTCTGGGATTGGTCATTCCCCCCCCTGTCTGTCTCCCCGTCTTTCGGAGCGCAGAGCGTTTAACCCTCCCTTCTCAATAGCCAGCGGCGCACTGTCTTGTGAGTGACAGCCGCACAGCGACGCAGGCCTTCCATGAGCTCCGCTAAACTTACCCTAGAGTCAAGTCAATTTTACCCTAAATTCTTGCGTTTTACCCTAAATAATCGGCTCGACTGTATATTCGATTATATATATATATATATATATATATATATATATATATATATATATATATATATATATATATATATATATATATATATATATATTATGTATATAAAGAAAAAGGAAGTAGGTGAAAATCCATATTTTTTATTGATAACAAAAACAAAATAGTAAAGTTAAGCCAGTTTAGTTTGTCTAGTTTTAATATCATTTCCATTAAATATATATTTCTGGTTTAATAAGAACACACTTTAACAAAATAAGTATTGAGAATAACTGACTAAGAATTATATTGACCCACAAATCTTTCAAACACATTAAAAGTAACAGGTACATATACATATTTGCATATTTACAGGTACATATACATATTTATATTTATACATCTATAATAATATAAGCGAAATTGTGTGTGTCTGTCTGTCTGTCTGTCTGTGTGTCCGCGATAGGTGCCGCCCCCAGTGCCCCAATCCCATCATATGGCACAGTTTTGGAACCGGGTCGACCAGGGGCACATTTTAAGTCCACTTATGAGATGATCCGATCACTTTTTTTCTCTTTTTTTTAGCAGCCTATTAGCGAGAATTGTGAAGAAAAAAAAGTGGGTTGCGAGAATTGAGGAAACCTTGATGTAGGGTGATGGGTAATGGGTGAGTGAATGGGTGGGATGATGGTAATGGGTGTGGGGTGATGGGTGAGTGAATGGGTGGGGGGTGATGGGTTGGGGGTGATGGGTGATAGGTGATGGAAAGGTGGGAGGTGATGGGTAATGGATGAGTGAATGGGTGTGTGATGATTGGTAATGGGTGAGTGAATGGGTGTGTGGTGATGGGTAATGGGTGAGTGAATGGGTGGGGGGTGATGGGTAATGGGTGAGTGAATGGGTGGGGGGAATACATATATTTCTACATCCATGATTTCAGGAAAGTTAAAAGGGGCTATCTGGAGAGTCTGTGTTTGGTGGGCCGAAGGCCCACCAATAGCCCTCCGCAGGAGCTAGGCAAAAAGTCCGCCCGGAAGGCGGCTTTGCGGCTAGTATTACATATTTGCAACCTCTGAACACGTTGCATCACTTTTGACATTATTGATTGCTTTTAGCATATTGTCCTCAATGTTCAGGTTATGTGAAGATATTTTCAAGCGTTTCATGTGATATATTGCATGCATCAAGCCACCTAGGGTTTCATTTTTAAGAGAGGATCTTTGACAAGTTTTAGTTAGATTTAGTTTGCTGAAAAAACGCTCAGCCGCTGCATTTGAAAGGGTAGTGAGAAGAGGGTGGATATGACTATGGTTAAATTGGGATAACATGGCAGTCCTGCATCATTTTTTCTATTCAGCACAATATCCCAGTACTTTGTGAAGTGGAGTTGATTAGAAAGTTCTTCATCCAAACAGTGCAGTCTCCATCCTTCATCCACAAGATTTTTATTGGCATACTTTGGTAATTGTGGCAGTTCATCAAATATATATGCTAAGGATGGAGGATTCAGCAGAGTTGATGCAGAACGAGCGTTTACACAGGCCACTACTTCATGAATTTTGTCATTGAGTGAATATCTTTTCTGAATCTGGGATACAGCTTCAATCAAGAAAGACTGACATGACTTATAAAACTGTGAAAGTTCTGCGCTAGTTACTGTTCCCGATTGTTTTAGATCCCTTACTGTTGCTGATGCACTCACTCCTAGATATACATTCTCAACAGGAATTAAGACACTTGAAAAAATATGTTGACCAGGACTAAATAATGAAATATCAGCATTCTTAACAAAGCTCACATCCATGAAGTCAGTACACAAGCTTCGAATGAGTTTGCATGTCTCAGTTTTCAGTGTGAAAAAAATTGGAGCCTCAGACTGGAAGAACGTATTATAACTATTGAACTTACCCAAGTTGTAATCCAAATATTCGAGGGAGGCTTGGGTAAGCTTGTTTTTCAAGGCAGTAACAATCATATCATTTACATGTGTTGGGTCACTAAATGTTAATTCTGTGAAATAAAGCTCCAATGCATCCCACTGTTCTAGCAATCTTTTCCCACATGCCTGTACAGACAACCACCTGGTTTGGCCTGGAGCCAGGATTTTATGAGGTTCAATATCAACAAATTTTTGAAACTCTTTGAATGCATGTTGCCTCTTGGAGCTAAGACTAAATTAAGTGTGCAAAAATGTTACGGCATAAATCTTCAACATATTTTGGGAGTTTGAGGCAAGCATTTGATGCACATAGATGAATCATGTGGCATGAACATTTGACAATTATGACTTGAGGCAAATATTCTTTCAACAATGTAGCTACTGAATGGTTGGCTCCCATCATCACATTTGTAGTGTCAAAACAAAACCCAACAATATTATTAACAGGAATGTTTTTTGATGTGAAACATTCCTTCATGGCATTGAACAGTCCTACAGCTGGGCTATCATTAACCTCTATCAAATCTATGAAAGAGTTTTCAAGTTTATCTTTCTCAAAATATTATGCTAATACGCACAATTGGTTAGTTGTACCTGTCTGTTGTCTCATCTATAATTACAGAAAAAAGCCTTTCACGTAAGATTCTAAAAAGTTCAGTGCCGATCGAAAATGCTTTCCAAACACTTGTCTTATTATGTTTGAGGCTCTTTGCTTCCCTAGTTTTACATTTTTTAAAGACATCGCATCAGGAAACATGGCTTTTAGGAGGTCTAGTAAGGGCTCACATAAGGAAATGGGCAAGTGATGTTCTGATAGAAAAGCACACACCCGAAGTTCAATTTTCCGTGCAGACTTTTCGATTGGGTCATTTGCAATAATAAAACTGGCAACTGACTTTGTCTTAGAAATTTCACCAATTTTCGTCATCTGGTGAAAATTTTCGTCATCTGGCAACACTAAACCCGTCCAGAGCAGAGACAGAAAACAGGGATCTATGAAGGGTGACACCAGTAGATTTCCGCTAGCCTTACATAAATACAGTTTCGTGTGTATAAAAAATGAAAATTAAACACTGATTTTACGTCAATGAATCCTTTGAATTTGAATTTTAAAAAACTGACAAGCACCTGATTACCCTAGAATTACCCTAGATTATGCATTACCCTAACCGCTACCCTAGAAGGGGTCTGATTACCCTAGTTTAGGGTATTTTACCCTAAAATGGAAGCACTGCAGCGACGCGACACTATGCAAGCCGCGCGAGCCCCCCCCCCACCCCTAGGGCCTGTGGCTACCAGCTGACTGCCGCCACCCGCCGCCGCCACCCGTGTATAACCACCAGAGATGGGCACCGCAAACGAAAATCCACTTCCGCAAACCCCAATCCTTACGTTCCGCAACCGCAGGTTCCGCGAATTTCTTGAAGGTCACACTTCCGCAACCGCAAGTCCGCAAACCGCAAAACAATTAGGTGATAGTTTCTCTGCCTATAGTGCAAAAATAGAGGTAAAGTACTTTGTGGTAGTATATTTATATATTATTTAATAAATCACTTATGGCAATAATTTTTGATATATATATATATATATATATTAGTATTTTTTTCATACCTACCCCAAAGCGCCCCACATATGTTATAGCTCACATTTTACCTTCTCGTCATTGTAACCACTCACTCAATATATCAACTTAAGTTCACACTGAGGGGTAATAATAAGTATAAGTACACTACACTCCAAATTATATTTCATTGATATGATATCAGACCCTTAACCTCAGACTCCTCATTCAGAGTCCTCTGGTGACAGTTCCATCTTGAGCAGGTCCCTTCATGAAAATCAACCAAATACTCAAAATGATCGGAGGTCATATACTCGCTCTCTTGGCCTTCATGATGTCCGATCCCTGAGAGAACAGTCTCTCCACGGCTGCAGAGCTGGGTATGGCCGTGTTGTACTTAACGAACACATCTACCCAGGCGGCATCAGAAATGGCGGGAAATATGGCCTGCTTCAGCAGCTTGTTCCTCTACTTCTCTGAACACCATCTCTCAAGCTCTTTTTCCATCTTGTTGGAGAGGCGGGTAGAGTTGGTGCCCTCTGTAGCTGTGGGTCCTGGGCTCCTCAAGGCCTGGAAATAATAGATCCATTTGTAATATATTTATTAAGTAAAAATGTTACGTAATCGGAGTAAAACAAATATATATGTTGTTACTTAGAAATAAAAAGTGCTTAGGTTTGTTTGAAATATATTATTGCACCTATATCATATATATGACAATAATTTATCAGCATGACGCTCAAGATTGCTAATATAACGAATTGAAGTAGTGAACTGTCATAATTAAACTGAAGATGCAGTAGATCTTGATAAAATCAATAAGTTTCACCTTGAAAAAATCATCCTCTTCGATCGTCTTCATCTGGGCTGCTGCCTTCTGAGGTATCCAAGACAGCCTGCTCCGTGATCTCGAACAACAGTCTTGATATCACGGCATCTACCTTTTCAGGGTTAAGAAGGAGGACCACAGGTAACTTGAAGAGTGGGTGGATTGATGTCAATCAATCATTGGAGGCATACGCCAGGGGGCGCATCGACTCGCCCACCCTACGACGACACTCCCGAGGGTTACCACGCGCGAGTCCCCAAGCAGGCTCCCTTCTCATACCAAGCAACTCTCGACAGTAATCATCAACTTGTCCCAGCAACGAGCCTTGTGGGCGCATCCTTGGCCTCCTTCATACTGGATTGTTTCTTACAGATACATCCCGATGGGAAGGATCGGTTTCAGGGTAGATTGTCACATGCCCATATAGCTGAAGTTGGCGCTGACGAACTATGAAGGTAATATGCCTCGCTTCAGTCTCGCGGTGCAATCGCTGATTTGACATGTAATCATCCCAGCGATACCCCATGATTCTGCGAATACAATTTTTACCTAAGGCATCGATTCGCCTCTTCAAGTCGCTACTTAGTGTCCATGTCTCACAACCATAGAGTAGGACAGGGATCACAAGCGACTTGAAGATCTGGATCTTTATCCTCCTGTATAGGTACCGACATAGCCAAATACTACTGCTGAGCGAGTCCATAACACTGTGGGCTATGCCAATCCGCCGTAAGACTTCTGGACGTGACCCGCCGTCATTATGGACTGCGCTACCAAGGTATGTAAAACTTTCCAAGATCTCAATGTCGTCGCCGCACGCATGAACAGACTGTACTGGTTCATCTAGTAAGCCTCCAAACACCTGGACCTTGGTCTTGAGCCAGGAGACCTCAAGTCCCAAAGGCTTTGCCCATTCGTGCAGCGCGTCGAGAGCCACCACCAGAACCTCCAGCGACTCAGCACGGATTACTGCAACATCGGCAAAAACAAGATCAGTGATCTTGGTGTTGCTGAGGGATGCTCCACAATCACTTTGATCTACAACTTTGCCCAATACCCAGTCCATACAAGTGTTGAAAAGTGATGGGGCAAGGAAAAACTCTTGCCTCACTCATGTATTAACAGGAATGAAGCTGGATAAGCCTCCCCCACACTTCACAGCACTCTCAGTCCCAGAGTACAGGATTGCTGTTGCCATAAAAAAATCCAATTTATTAAAGAGGGAGAATCACTGGTAGGCAAGCAGCGTTCTCTGGACGGTGCGCGTAGCCGCTCAGGAATCGTGATCAAAATTGAGAGTTTGCGGACATATTTGCGTTTGCGGAAGCACTTCCGCAAACGCAAATCCGCAAACAATTACACTTCCGCACATCTGCAAACGAATTCGGACTTCCGCTATTTGCGGAAGTTGCGGTTTGTGGAAATGTTTGCGGAAGTGCCCACCTCTGACACACACACACACCATAGCTGTATCAATGTACAGAATATAATTTTCTACTTCTGGATTCTCGACCATGAGAATCAACCCTGTGCCTAAGTCAAACTAAAAGACGTCCCATTGATCCCCTTCCTGTTGCTGCTTTACTTGCAAATAGACCTGAGCAGTGTCCGCGTATATGGTGTAAACCCTCTATTGATTACTATTTTGGAGCGATTCCCATTCTGATACCTGCTTGCATGTTAGCCCTGGCTGCTTCTTTACATTTTGGCTTACCTTGCTTGACTCTTGTCTTCATTTAATTGTGTCTTTAATTGTTTGATAACGAGAGAGAGAGAGAGAGAGAGAGATAGCTTATAGGTGACGTTAACACACAAGTAAGGAACTTCACTGAAATCATGATGTCCTGCCTGTTGCTTGTGTAGGTGATCAGTCTAGGTCCAGTGGGATCACAGAAACACGAGTTACTTTAAGTATGTAGGTTCTATTCTAGTGGTAGCAATATAAAATAGAGAGTAGACACTTTAGGGAACGCCTAGACCAAGCCTCGGCGGGTGTGACTGACTGGCCACCACTAGGGGTTGCCAGATAGCGTGATGCCGGCGAAAGGTTGCCAGGCAGCACCTGCTAACTAAACTATCCCACACCTCCCTCCCCCCTTCACGTTCATAGCAAGGTCTTGAGCGGACTCCTGCTGCTGCTTTATCCGTTCTGAGCGGCGAGGGACTGGGTCGCTGGTGAGAGTAGGGGACTCATCTATAGTCGGGGGGGCCGTCAGTGGGGAACTGCACAGGACGGAGGAACCGTCGGTTGCGCCACCATACACGACCACTGGGTAACCGAACTTGATAGTCCCGTGACCTACCGTTGCCCATGATGGTGCCCACTTTGTCCCAGCGAAGCGATGTCGGATCCTGGATACGAACTTGCTCGTTGATCTTTAGCCTGGGAAGGGGACGGGCGTGCGCGTTGTAGCATGTCACGACGTCTTGAGCACGGTTGGCAGCTCGGCGGCCACATATCTCTGTCTTGGTCTGCCACTCCATCAAGAAGGACTGGGGGTGGGCGGGGACGCAAGAACGGAGAGGTCGTCCATACAAGATTTGTGCTGCGGAGCGACCAGTGTGTTTCGGAGCATTGCGGAGCTCCAGCAGTCCGCGGTCAAAGTCTTCGCAGTCGATATTGCCTGATGGAGCCACCTTCAGTATTAGGTGTTTGACGGACTTACTGCTGCCTCAGCGTGGCCGTTGGACTGCGGGTAATGCGGTGAAGACACCATATGCCTGACTCCCCAGCGGTCGAGGAATGCTGCGAAGTCCCGGCTCGTTAATTGGGGTCCTCTGTCGGTCCTGAGACGCACAGGGACGCCCACGTCACGGAAGTAGTACCGGAACTGGCGGATGGTGGCGGCAGACATTGTGTCGCTGCCACATGGCACCACAACTGGCCAACCAGAGAGACGGTCAGCTATGACTAGGAATGACTTCCCAACAACAGTGAAGAAGTCTGCTGACACTGACTCAAAAGGTCTGGTGGAGTCATCGTCAGACAACAGGGGCTCCTGCTGCTGGCTTGGCCGCATCCCTTGGCATGGCCCACATGCTTGCACAGTGTTGGCGATGTCAGAGTTGATGCCGGGTCAGTATACAGCTTGCCTCGCACGTCTCTTGGTGGCCTCTACTCCTCGATGGCTGTCGTGGAGGCGGGCCAAGACGTTGCGGCGTAGGGCAGCTGGAATTACAACACATGCTCCATGGAGGACCAGATCCCCCATCGCAGTATAGGTCCTCACGTAGTTTTCAGTAAGGGAGCAGAGTATTGTGAAGACTGTAACGGTTCAGAGGAAAACCGTTCTTCACAGTCTAGCAGCCTGACGTAGGAAGGGTCGTTGCGAGCTGCAGTTTGTAGGCCTCCAGTGCCATGTCACCGGTAGGTGAAAATTCCGAACGGTGCTGGCTGGCGAGGGACTGAATGGCCTGCAGAGTCACGACAGTGTTGATGGAAGCACAAGTCTCGGTGCTCAACATTTCATCCTCGGGGGCAGGGTGGCCGACGGGTGCGCGGGACAAAGCGTCGGGAATGCAGAGGTGCTTACCCGCGCGCCACACTGCTGTGAAAAGGTAAGCTGAGAGTTTCTCTTTTAAGCGCTGAAGGCGAGGATTCTCAACCGCATCCAACGAGTAGTGATTCAAAATTGGCACCAACGGGCGATGGTCGGTGACTACCTCGAAATGCTGCAGGCCGATGAGGTAGAATCTGCACTTCGATGTCGCCCATGCTACGGCCAGAAGTTCAAGCTCAATGGTAGCGTAGCGTGTTTCTGCCTCAGTCAGGAACCTGGAACCACACTGAACCAGTCGGAACTCTCCTCCGCCGCACGTGGTCTTGTAGCAGGGCGTAGCCAAGACCATACAAGCGAGAGGCGTCTGTCTGCAAAACAGTGGGCAAAGCAGGATCAAACGTGGTGAGGACAGGTGGGCTCGACAGGGCTTCCTTCACACGTCGGAAAGGCTCCTCATGGTCGGGGGTCCAAAGAAAAGTCCTCTTGGGGCTCATCAGGGGGCGAGGTGGCTGTGCGGCTGCATAGATATCCGGAGAAAACTCCGCCAACTGATTCACAAGATCCATGAAAGAGCGTCAGTCAGTGAGGTTGGCAGGAGTGGGAAAGTCCCTGATGGCACGGATCTTTTCTGGGTCGGCTGCTATGCCATCCCTGGAGAGGTTGTAACCACAGAAGGATACTGCAGGTTCGGCGAGAACAAACTTGTCCGCGTTGAGGGTGATTCCATACTTACGGCATCTTGACAATACTTCGTGGACGCGGAGTAAGTGTGCGGAGTAGTCCTCGTCGTATAGAAGGATGTCGGCGACAACCTTCACACAGTTCATCACACCTTCGAGTGCCATGTCACCTCGGAGGCAGAAAGCGTCTCCAGTAGCAGTAAAACCCATTGGGCCACGGCGGTACCTGAAGCGGCCGTAAGGTGTGATGAATGTCGTCAGTGGCTGGCCTTCTTCAGCGAGCTCAATTTGCCAGTAGCCACACAACGCGTCTACCTTGGAGTAAAAGCGTGCCTTCGGGTCCACGCTACGAATCGCTGCGAAGGGCGTGGGTGAGGGATGCGCTGGACGTGACAACTGTTAGTTCAGTTTAGACAGGTCGGTGGTGATCCTGACACCACCATTGGGCTTGGCAACGGCTACGAGAGGATAGCACCATGAGGATGGATCGTCGCCGGCAGGAATAATGATACCCTGGGCCACCATAGACTTCAACTCTTGCTTCACTGACTCGCGGTAAGCAAGGGGGATCAGACGGGGTGTATGGATCGCGAAGGGTATGGCGTCTTCCTTCAAGTGGATCCTCATGGGTGGGCCTGTCATCGGCTGGAGTGGCCTGGCCCGTAGCGTCTCCTTCGTCACCAAGACATCGCTAAATTTCTTCAGGAAGTATCCACGAGCCTCTGAAGGGGATGTGTTGCCGGTGAGAGGGAACGGTGGTAGCGTGGATGTGGGTGGAGCGGCGGGGCCAGGGCCGGTCTGAGGAGTGGCACCAAGCGTGTAGCCACTCTCGGCACTGATCGCGTCGCGCAACCTGTTGGCGTGCCTCACCTCAAGGATCGGTTTAGGGAACTCCTGTGAGATGATTGACAGCTCCTTCAGATGTTCACACGAGATCAGAGGAGTTGGTACGTCATCGTGCACGTCAATCCACGCCGAGCACGACCTGTTGTTGAAAGTGATGGTGGCTTGGAATGAACCCATGGCGGGAGCCATCTCCGAACCGTCAGCTGTGAACCGCTTGGCCTTGGGCGGCGGTTCGAGGTCATGGTTGGAAAGACCCAGGAATCGTAGGTGTTCTAGGTCAATAACGGTAACGTCCACGCTAGTGTCGGGGAGCATCTGCAGACGTGCTGACACATTGCCGTGGGTGACGGTGACGCTGATGGGCTGAAGACGCTTGGTACTGGACCGGGGAGTCGAGCCGACGCTTTTGACGTGGCTCGGACGCTGTTTAGGGTCGTGCGGCTGACTGCCAGGGGAGTAGGGACGAAAAACACTGGTACCGTGGCGTTGTTTGCGTCGTTGTTGACCCTTGGGTTTCATCTGGGAGCAACATTTGTCATAGTGACCGATGCGGCCGCACAAACGGCACTGGGTGCTTTTAGCAGGGCACCGTACAGTGTGTGTCCAATGTCCCGTACGTCAACAGCAGTTGCACACTGACTCGGCAGCCGGGCATGAATACGGAGCGTGCTGCCTGCCGCAGCTGTTGCACGGTGTACTGGGCGGAGGTGTAACGGCACGGGAACCATTCTTCGCCTTATGAGCTGCCGTCTTCACCTTCTTGTACTGCGACATGGACCTCACAGCAGTAGGGTGGGGGGGGGGGGGGGTTGCAGGGCTGACGTGGTGTTTCGGGCGGCCTCATAGGCCCGACATTCCGTCACTACCTCCTGCAGAGTGCATGAGTCGTCATGGGAGATGAGGCGTTGGTCAAGTTCTTCCTCTCGAACGCCCATCAAGATCACCTGCTTGAGCTGGGATTCCTCGCACTCCTTGTGATTGCCCTTACAGATGTCAACTTCTTCAGATGCCCGCTTCAGGCGAACATAGAAGGCAGCGAACGATTCGCCTTCCATCTGTCTGGAGCTGAAGAGTTCCCGCCTACGAAGTGCCTCGTTCCTCTGGGCCTTGACGTGCTCCTGCAGGACATCAAGTACGTCTTCTACAGGAGACGTGGAGTCTGGGGGCACTTGTAGTGTGTGCTCCAGTACTCGCTGCGTTTCGAGGGACAAGCACATACGTAGCTGTATGAGCTGTTTCTCCTGTGACAAGCTCGGTAGATCCTGCATCGTGGCGTAATCTGTCCATCTCCGCCTCCATTCTCTGAAGGTCTAGTAAGAGACGTCAGGGTGGAGTACTGGGGGTGGCTGAATAGAAGCCTTGGTAGTCCATGGGCCGGACCAGATATCGGTACCACCCAAGGTGGCAAAACTATAAATTGTGCCATTTTGTTTTTTTGCTCAATAGAAGTAAAATAATATATGATAGTCTTTCCATGTTGGTAGCTTTACGGTATATTTTTGTGAAAAACCCACATTCATAGGATAATTTTTTCATATTTTCCGTTTATATTTATGAAACGGTGCATCGTAGGCATAAATGGTATATTAACTAAGGATTTAGTAAATTAAATTCTGCACAGATTTGTCTCCATGCATTTTTACTATATAAAATGTCATAGTTTTTGCGCAAATGAAGCCGGAAGTTGAAGGCATGTTTTCATCATAATTGAAAAAATTGCGTTTCCAAGCCATATTCAAGTTCAATAACTCTAAAACAAGTAATTTCTCGATAAAATGCCATGGAGATGAGATTGTAGGGTGATGATTCATCTTTTAAATGGTACTCTCTTATTATTCTTCAAATGTTATATATTGACGTCTGAGAGGCTAAAAAAAAAAAACTGTATATACACAGAAATCCATATCTTGATATAATTTACGTCATAAGCCTTATATTTGACCAGAGTATTTACGTTGAAAGAACTGGAAAAAAATAAATTATAATCCATGTTCTTGTCTGTTGCAGATGGACGAGCTGAATGATGGCAGACACTGAGCACCCTTGTACTGATCCGACTCCAAAGCGCCCGCGGCTAGAGTGCATCATTCATTGTTCCGATGACAATGAAAACCTAATTTCACCACAATCAGTCGACTCCTGGAAAACTCTCCTCCGGGCAGCTCAAATACGGCGTCATGAGCCCATATTGGAGTTGGCTGAAGACACTCCCGAAGGAGAGATCCCTGCTGTCAATTACCACAAAATTACCACAATTACCACGAAAATATCGCAGAATCTTCACGATGAAGAAAGCACTAGATGGCATCCTTGCTCAAAAAGAGATGACTACCAATGTCTGTCCTGTGGATAGCAACCCTGCAAGGGCTGGTCGTGCAATCCCTAGCACCTCAAGAACATATGAAGCAGAGTGCATATTTTGCAAGAAAACAAAGAAGTACACCAAACGACAGAAGACTCGAGAAGTGTTGGTGAAGTGCAGAGAACTAAGAGCTGATGCTAAGATCAGGAATGCCGCCACAAAGAAACTGGACAGCAGAATACTTGGCATTGTAAGCAGAGATATTGTGGCCGCTGAAGCACACTACCACAGGTCCTGCTATAGATTCTACACACGGGGCGAAACTTCACAGCAGAAGGGTGCTGTCAGTGCCGATGACAAAGAAGATGAAGATATATATGAGGCGGCTGTTAGTCAGTCATACAGTGAGCTCTTTCATTACATCAGAATGGAGTTTTTCGGTACCCCAAAGGTCCTGATGATGACTGATGTTACCTCTAGACTTGTGGCATCCATGAAGAGCTTTGGTGTGGACCAAGTGCAGGACTCCACCAAAAAGCACCTGCGGCAAAGGATTGAGAAGGAGTTTGGTGGATTTCTTCACATCATCCAAGATTATAATGGCAAACTTTTCGTCTATCCAGACAGCTTAACTGTGCAGGAACTTGTCAGGGAAAACCAATCTCTAAAGAAACAGTTGAAGACCCTGTCCAGAGGTGATGCCAGGAACTCCAAACAAAGGCTGCCCAAACAACTCAGGGCTGACTCAAGACCAAAGCCAAAGATATCAACCAATCCTGGCCACCAGAGATAGAGAGTGTCAAACCTGATATCGTTCCAGAATAACTTTTGTGCCTCTTGCGCACCCTGCTCACAGGGTCCGACGACCCTGACAGCATTGACCCGTGTAACCCCAAGAGTTCAGCGCTCCTGCAATCGTTTGGCCAGGACATTGTGTATGCAGTGACATGTGGCAAAGCCAAGCCGCCCAAACACATTGCCCTGTCCTTCAGTGTCAAGCCTTTGACAGGTAATGTTGAGCTGATAAGCATCCTCAAACACCTTGGGCATTGTGTTGCGTACTCGCAGATGGAGGAGATCGACACCGCCCTTTGCTTGCAGAAGCTGTCTGCCTCAGGAGGTTATCCCGCACTGCCAAGCAACATCTTTCCCGGTATCTTCACAACCTTGGCTTGGGACAACATCGACGTCTAAAGAGACGCTGAGTGGCGAAGGTACGTCGCACAGGGTGAATGGCATTGCTGTGCAGGAAAAGCCGACAGACCTGGTCCCTGCCCAATCCAGGCCTACTGTGGCCGAACAAATAAGAGGAGCATTTGATGCACCTCCGCTGATGCTGCCAGCGTACAACGCCGGGCAACGGGCAGGCCCCCCCCCATGAGCAAGACCGCTGAAGTTGTTGCTGACGTGGAGACCAGCTTGCCAGGCGAAGAATCTTGTTTGGATGCTGGGCCGCATGCTGCAAGAGAAAGACCAGTCAGTGAGCAGCTGGACCGGCTTCAACATCATGACCGAGAGGAGGTGGCAGTCACCTCTGATAACCATGCAGCTGCCACCTTGTAGAGACTGCCTTTTCCTACACGCACAGAGAGCCAACTTCCAGGCTGCTATCTGGAGACGCTGTTAGAGCCAAGGCCAACGTGCCAAGCCCCAGTGAGCATGGCTGGACTGAAGAAGACGGGAAGCTGAACATCCTCTGGATGCGTTCGGCACCAGCACCAGAGGTGGTGTTGGAGCTACTGGCTTGCAAGTGTTTTACGGATTGCAAGCTGCCTGACTGTGCATGCCTGGTCAATGGCCTCACATGCACTGATATGTGCAAGCTCCAGACCTACACCAACCAAGCAGTGCAGCAGCAGGAATCCGACTTTGAGCGGATTCTGAGGATTCAGAAGATGAGTAAACGGTACAGCAGATACATATGCTTCTGGGGCTTCTATGCATGTCTAAAGGTTCCATATGACTCAACAAATTATTAATACAATAGTTTCAAGAATATTAGTCCTTGTTAGTTACACAGAAAGTCGCCCTAGAAGTACACATTCAGACTTCATTGCATATGGTAGCGACACATTTCTGTTCATTAGATTTTGGGTTTTTAAATTTTATGTCATTTAACCTGATGCCAGCTTATTATGTTATTGTGTGTATATTAACAAATAAAACTGTAATTGAATGAACTTCGATTTTGAACATTTTCAGAAGGTTAACCTATAGTAATATCACTTTCACAGTTGCGGATGTCCGTAGTTGAGTGCCGTTGGGTGCGGCTATAAAAGTCGCAATTACTAGCACTAAGCTACCTAGAAAGGGCTATCACATCAAAATATATCCTATAGACATGGGGGAATATAAAAAACATCACTAGGCCTTGCCACCTCGGATGGTACCAAAAAGTTATTTTGGGGCGTCCGGTCCATGGACTATGGGTGGAGCGGGTGTAGGAGCGCAGCTGTTCTGTGTTGGGGCCGTGGTTCCTTGTGTGGGCGGCGTCACTGGTGTGGAAGACGACATGGATGAGGCTGCATGCGGTAACAGGGTCGTGATGAGCGTCTGTAAAAGAGTCGACTCCTCCTCACGCCGCCGTCTGTCTTCCTCGCGTCGTTGCCTCTCATCTTCACGTCGTTGCGCTTCCATCCACTGCATGAGATCAGAAAGATCCATCGTGGAGGCGGTGGGGGAATGTTCCTGACGCGAGGCAGGCGGAGGTAAAGGGGTAGCGACCCCGGCGGGTAAAACTGCGTCACTCGGGTCAGCCACGGGGGTGCGTGGCGGTGACATCTGTGTCTGCTTCGTTTTCTTCCTCGTTCCCGTCATGGTAAATAGGTGTGCTCAGTATTCTCTATATACAAATCCAACGCTTCAACACCTCGAATCAGATGTACATGAGAAATACAGCGACATGAGTCACAAATGTCCAGAACTTGTGCGAGTGTGTCAGTGTGTGGTTATCAGAGGTGGGCACTTCCGCAAACACTTCCGTAAACCGCAACTTCCGCAAATTGCAGAAGTCCGAATTCGTTTGCGGATTTGCGGAAGTGTAAATGTTTGCGGATTTGCGTATGTCCGCAAACTCTCCATTTTGAACATGATACCTGCGTGGTTACGCGCACCGTCCAGAGAACGCTGCTTACCCACCAGTGACTCTCCCTCTTAGATCAAATGGATTTTTGATGGCCACAGCAATCCTGTACTCTGAGACTGAGAGTGCTGTGAACGTGTGAAGTGTGGTGGAGGTGTATCCAGCTTTTTTCCTGTTAATACAGGACTGAGGCAAGGGTGCGTCCTTTTTTTTTTTTTTTTTTTTTTTTACATCACAAAGGACTGCCCAAGGGTTACAACAAAAATGGGTAACACAAAGCCCGCTTAGTTGCCAGTCCCTATAAAGAAGACAGTAAGAGAATAAAATAAAAAAGAGGGGTGAGCCAATTTAGTTCAGGAGGTGTCTTGTTACTCTTCTTTTGAAAAGATTTAAGTCATAGGAAAGTGGAAAAATAGCAACAGGAACAGAGTTCCAGAGTATACCAGTGAAAGGGATGAAAGGGTAAAAATACTGATTAACTCTTGCATTAGGAAGATGGACAGAATAGGGATGAGAATGAGTAGAAAGTCTTGTGCAGCGAGGCCGCGGGAGGGGGGGAGGCATGCAGTTAGCAAGTTCAGAAGAGCAGTGAGCATGAAAATAACGGTAGAAGAGAGCAAGAGAAGCAACATTGCGGCGGTGATTTAAAGATTGAAGAGAGTCAGTCAGAAGAGGGGAGTTGATGAGACGAAAAGCTTTTGACTCAACCCTGTTTAGGAGAGCTGTATGAGTGGATCCTCCCCAAACATGTGAGACATACATGGGCGGATAAGGCCCCTGTAGAGAGCAAGCAATTGGGAGGAAGAAAAAAAGGACGCAGACGCCACAGGCCACCTAACTTCTTAGAAGCTGTTTTAGCAAGAGATGAGATGTGAGATTTCCAGTTCAGATTTTTAGTAAAGGATAGTCCTAGAATGTTCATTGTAGAAGGAGACAGTTGAGTGTCATTGAAGAAGAGGGGATAGTTATCTGGTAGGTTTTGTCGAGTAGATGGGTGAAGAAATTGGGTTTTTGAGGCATTGAGCAAGACAAGGTTTGCTTTTCCCCAATCAGAAATTATAGAAAGATCAGAAGTTAGGCGCTCGGTGGCATCTCTCCGTGAATCACTTAGTTCCTGTTGAGTTGGACGTCTAATAAACGACGTTGAAAAATGCAGGGTAGAATCATCAGCGTAGGAGTGAATAGGGCTTTGAGTTAGACTTAGAAGATCATTAATGAATAATAGAAATAGAGTGGGTGATAGGACAGAACCCTGGGGATCACCACTATTAATAGATTTAGGAGAAGAACAATTTCCGTCTACAGTAGCTGCAATACAACGGTTTGAAAGGAAACTTAAGATGAAGGTACAGAGAGAAGGATAGAAACCGAATGAGGGTAGTTTGGAAATTAAAGATTTGTGCCAGACTCTATCAAAAGCTTTTGATATGTCAAGGGCAACAACAAAAGTTTCACCGAAACCCCTAAAGGAGGATGACCAAGATTCAGTTAGGAAAGCTAGTAGATCGCCAGTAGATCGCCTTTTACGGAAACCGTACTGACGATCAGATAGAAGATTGTGAGCAGATAGATGCTTAATAATCTTCTTATTAAGTATAGATTCAAAAACTTTAGAAAGGCAGGAAGTCAAAGCTATAGGACGGTAGTTTGAAGGACTAGAACGGTCACCCTTCTTAGGAACAGGTTGGATGTGAGCAAACTTCCAGCAAGAAGGAAAGGTGGAAGTAGATAGACAAAGACGGAAATGTTTGACCAGGCAGGGTGCAAGCACAGAAGCACAGTTTTTTAAAACAATAGGACCGTAAGTCTTCCGAGGATCTAGGCCAGAAAGGGCAAAGAAAACATCATTCCGAAGGATCTTAATGAAAGGCATAATATAGTCAGAGGGTGGAGGAGAAGGAGGAAGGGTTTCGTTCCCGGCCCTGGATATTTATGGTCCACTCCCCAGTAAGGGACTCCGAAGCTGGGTAATGGTCCCCCATAATAATTTTGAGGGAAGATAGTGTAGGGATTAAGTGCATGTAGTGAAATGTGAGTAGTAAGAGGAATTGTCTTTAGAGTGCAGGCTGCAGCTACTCTCTTGTGTATCTGAGAACTAAAGGATAGGGAAAAAGGAGGACACGGGAGATTTAAATGATAAATCTCCCGCACTCCCTCAACTCCCGTAAGTACCTCCCCGGAGTATTTCACCATGGCGGCGGGTGTCTGATGCCTACTCCTACCCTTGCCCCATCACTTTCAACTTTTGTATTGGCTAAATTTGTAGTAATAAAAGTGATTGTGGAGTATCCCTCGCAACACCAAGATACTGATCTTGTTTTTGCGATGATGCATAATCTTGCTGAGTCGCTGGGGGCCCGGGTAAGGGCTCTTTGAGGCGCTGCACGAGGAGCAAAGCCTTTGGACTTGTGGTCTCCTGGCTCAGGAACCAAAGGGTCCGGTGTTTGGAGGCTTACTAGATGAAACAGTACAGTCTGTTCATGCGTGCGGCGAGGACATTGAAGATCTTGGAAAGTTTTTACATACCTTGGTAGAGCAGTCCATAATACGGCGGGTCACATCAAAAAGTCTTACGGCGGATTGGCATAGCCCACAGTGTTATAGACTCGCTGACACGAGTATTTGGCTTTGTGGGTACCTGTGCAGGAGGCAAAGATCCGGATCATCAAGTCACTTCTGTCTTATTCTATGGTTGTGAGACATGGACACTAAATGCGACTTGAAGAGGCGAATCGATGTGTGTCGTCGTAGGGTGGGCGAGGAACGCGCCCCCCGCGTATGCCCCCAATGATTGATTGACAGCAATCCACCCTTTCTTCAAGCGCCTGTGGTCCGCCTTCTTAACCCTGTGAAGGTATATGCCGTGAAATTAAAACTGTTGTTCGAGGTCCGAACAGGCTGTCTTGGATACCTCAGAAGGCAATAGCCCAGATGAAGACGAAGAGGGTGTTTTTTTTCAAGGTGGACTTATTAATTTATCGAGATCTACTGCATCTTCAGTCAGTTGTGACAGTTCAATACTCCATTCTCATATTAGCAATCTCGAGCGTCATGCTGATACATTATTTTAATACAATAAAACCCTTCATGCTCGCGGGTTCAGGCTCGCGGGTTTGATTACTCGAGGGTTTTCAACCCCCCTTTTTTTTTTTTTTTTTTTTTTTTACTCCTTTCCCCAAATTTCTTGCTCTCTACAGGGCCTTATCCGCCCCTGTATGGAGTATGTCTCACATTTTTTGGGGAGGATCCACTCATACAGCTCTCCTAAACAGGGTTGAGTCAAAGTTTTTCGTCTCATCAACTCTTCTCCTCTGACTGACTGTCTTCAATCTTTAAATCACCGCCGCAATGTTGCTTCTCTTGCTCTCTTCTACCGTTACTTTCATGCTCACTGCTCTTCTGAACTTGCTAACTGCATGCCTCCCCCACTCCCGCGGCCTGGCTGCACAAGACTTTCTATTCATTCTCATCCCTATTCTGTCCATCTTCCTAATGCAAGAGTTAATCAGTATCTTTACTCTTTCATCCCTTTCACTGGTAAACTCTGGAACTCTCTTCCTGTTTCTATTTTTCCACTTTCCTATGACTTAAATCTTTTCAAAAGAAGAGTAACAAGACACCTCCCGAACTAAATTGGCCTACCCCTCTGTTTTTATTTTATTCTCTTACTGTCTTCTTTATAGGGACTGGCGACGAAGCGGGCTTTGTGTTACCCATTTTTGTTGTGCCCTTGGCCAGTTCCTTGTGATGTAAAAAAAAAAAAAAAAAAAAAATGGGTAAATGAATGACTAATGTCATGCTCGCGGATTTACGATACTCGCGAGTGTCTCTGTTCCCTAACCCCCGCGAGCATGATGGGTTTATTGTATATATGATTTAAGTACAATAACATATTTAATACAAAATCTAAGCATTTTTTGTTCAAAGTAACATTATAATTTGTTTCTGACTGCAATTACTAAAACTTGTTACTATAATATATATATAATATATATATATATATATATATATAATATATATATATATATATATAAAATATATATATATATATATATATATATATATATATATATTATATATATATTACAAATGTATCTATTATTTCAATGCTTTGATGAGCCCAGGACCCACATCTACAGAGGGTACCAACTCTACCCGCCTCTCCAACAAGATGGGGAAAGAGCTTGAGATTTGGTATTCAGAGAAGCAGAGGAACAAGCTGCTGGAGCAGGCCATGTTTTCCGCTTTTTTTCCCATGGCGCCTGGTAGATGTGTTTGTTATGTACAACACGGCCATACCCAGCTCTGCAGCTGTAGAGAGACTGTTCTCCAAGGCGTCGGACATCATGAAGGCCAAGAAAAGCGAGTCTGACCTCCGATAATTTTGAGAGATTGGTCTTCATGAAGGGGAACATGGACCTGCTCAAGATGAAACTATCACCAGAGGACTATGAATGAAGAGTGAGGTTAAGGGTCTGATATCTTATCAACGAAATATAATTTGGAGTGTACTTAAGAGTACTTATCCTTATTATTACCCTAAGTGTGCACTGAAGTTGATATATTGAGTGAGTGGTAAGGTAAGGTAAGGTAATGAGGGGGAAAGGGAAATGTGAGCTATAACATATGTGGGGCGCTGCGAGCGATTGTATAAAAAAATACTAATGTTTTATATAAAATATATATATATATATTATATATATATAATATATATATATATATATATATATATATATATATATATATATATTATAGATATTTAGAGACATATATTCAGGAATTCCAGTCCGTTTGGGTTTTTCGAAGTTTGAAGTTTATATATATATATATATATATATATATATATATATATATAATAGTATATATTATATATATATATATATATATATATATATATATATATATATATTATATATATTGCCATAAGTGATTTAGTAAATCATTTATAAATTTACTACCACAAAGTGCTTTCTCTCTATTTTTGCAATATAAACAACGAAAATATCACCTAATTGGTTTGCGGTTTACGGACTTAGGGTTGCGGAAGTGTGAACTTCAAGAAATTTGCGGATTTGTGGTTGCGGAACGTAAGGATTGGGGTTTGCGGGTTTGCGTCTGCGGAAGTGGATTTTCGTTTGCGGTGCCCACCTCTGACACACCCCCATCCCCTTGTTCAAGGGGCCAGTGTGTGTGTATGTGTGTGTGTGTGTTTGTGTGTGTTTGTGTTTGTTATTCACCTATGGTCTTGTCCACGCGAGCTGGTTCGCGATCGCCAGTTTCACCCTCCCGGTGCGAGCTTTGAGCTCATTATTACCGATCTCTGGGTAATGCTGGGACCTCACACACCACACACACCCATCCCCTTCCTCAAGGAGGACAGTAAAGACCCGAATTTGTCAGTGAAAAATCTCTGTGAGCAGTGAGGATTTGAACCGGCTACCACAGAATGGCAAGCCAGCACGCTATCAACTAGACCATCAGGAAGGTATATGTGTGTATGTGCGTGTGTCGCTGTTCTATAAATAGAATCTCAATGGACACAAGGATCATCATCAGTCTTCATGAAATTTTTTGGCCGCTAACAAGAATCGGACTACGTTCGTTTTTGCTTCTTTTTTGTATGCATTTTGAGATCAATTTGCCTCTTCCCTCTTTTTTTCGTATTCTTCTCAAATTCTCGTGCAGTGACGATAGGGTAGACATTTTTTTTTATCCATAGCTATTTTCTTTTTCTTGTCTTTTCTTGTTTTTCTACTTGTTATTCTTCTTCTTCATCATCATCGAATTTCTTCTTTTTGCTATATTTTACAGTATTTTCAGTTTAGTGCATAACGCTTAACTGATTATTAGGGTACGCCGTATAGCAAAAATTCTTTTTCTCAACTTTGGCATGCCAATTTCCTATGTAAAATATAATTCTAAGACGATTTTATCTATTTCCATTTTTGAATTTGAGCAATTCCTACTACAGGCTTGCGCGGATGATCTTTACGCCAGAATCCGTTCATCGAGATTTACCGCGCAGATTTAAAGTTGCTTCCCAAGCTATAAAAAAAACAGAAGGCATGATCGTATGTCTGAAGCGACTACATCATCTGCCCCCGTGGAAGGCCCCCCCCATGACACGTGTCTTACAGCGTTAAA
>JACEEZ010005517.1:0-19475 GCA_016584305.1 Chionoecetes opilio | reverse complement strand
CCTTTCTTGATTACCTTTATTGAGAATTTTTAATTGGGGAACCCCTTCGGGCCCCTGCCCCGTGTTCCGGTTTTCCCTCCCCCCACGTGTGTGCAGGCCTCCTCCTTTGGGCCCAAAAGGAAATTTTTCGCCATGGGCCCCCCCCCACCACCTCCCCAAAACCCCCCCAACCCCCCCCCATCCCTGGCACGGACTGGCATCCACCCCCCCCCGGGCCCAACACGCTGTAAATCCGCCTCACCTGTGCCTTTCCTGAGGCCCCAACTACAGGCCCGTGATACCATCATAGGACTCACCAGGGTCCTCATAGTGTTCCCCAAGGGACCCCTCGGGGGCCTAAAAAAACAACAAAGTGACGAAAAAGCCCCCCCCCCCCCCCGGCGGGGAAATTTTGATTTTGGCGGTTGCCGGACAGAAAATACTAGATGGATAACGTCCGGGGGTGGGAAAGGGCCCCCTTGGACTGTTTTTGTGGTTCCCGGACCAGTGCCCCTCCCCTTTTTATCCGGAAAAACGAGGGTTGTTTTGTTAATTAAATGGGCTAATTTTTTAAATAAATTGGAAAGGAACCTTCGCATATTAATCTGAAAAGGGCACCCCCAAAAAACCAAAATAAATCCCCAATTAGTTATCCTTCATCGGGGAACACTTTGAAAAATTTCCCGGGACAGGTCTTTACAAGGTTTTCCGGGCCCGCTACCCCTAACCTTTAAAATTAAATACAAAATTTTTTTGGGTATTAACTCCCGAATTTTACGTTTTTAACTTCCCAAAACTGTTATCCTCACTCACTCTTTGCTTAATCTTTCCCTTTTAAAAATTTTTTTTTTTTTGGCCCATTTTTTTAACCCCTTAAACATGCTGGCGAGGACTTTAAACCCCTTTAAATCCCAAAGTTAATAAAACCCCCCTTAAGTTTTAAAATTTAAATCCGCCCTTTGGGGGGTTTGGGCCCGGGAAGGGTTTGGGTCGGATAATTTGGAATAGTCGGATTTTGGGAAATTTTCACAGAAACCCAAAAACCCAAAGGGGAAAAAATGGTTTTTAGAACAAAAAAAGATCAGCTCTTGGGGGCCGCCCAGGGGTAACCCGAAAGAAAATCCTCCCAAAAATAAAGCCACAAATCAATTTTTTCCTTTTTTAAAAAAAAAAAAAAAAAAAAAAAAAAACTATTTAAAATAAATGGCCAAAAAAAGACACAATGGGGTGGTAAAAAAAGTGGGTTTTTTTGGCAAGTCGGATTTTTTGGAAAATTTTCAAATTTTTTGGGAAATTTTGGGCCCCGGTAGTAGGGAAAATATTTAAACAGGGAAAATGCCCCCCCCCCCCCCCCCCCTTTTCGGGGAAAGGGAAAGGCCCCCCCCCCCCCCCCCACCCCTTTGGAAAAAACCCCCAAAAATATACTGACGCTGAACTTTTAAAAAGGTCGGGGCAAAGCCCGTCCCGGGAATCGAAATATGTGACTGACGGGGTAAAGGAGGGCCCTAAAAGGGAATCCAATTGAGAAGAAAGTTTTCCCTCTCCCCCCCGGAGATAAAAGGTAAATCATGCCCTTTTGAGATACTTGGCCCCACAGGAACAATGCCGTGTGGTTCCCGGGTAAATTGATTTTTGGGGGGGGTTGCCAGAGAAAAGTGTAACCCCAGAGAAATGACTCAAACTCTCCCCGGCCCTCAGTGCCCACACGATTGCCTGCAGGTTTATAAAGTTGTCCCTTGCACCCAAAGAACCCCTTGAACATCAGGCACCCCTTTTTAGCACCTTCCAACTTTTCCCCGGTGTTTTTGGCGTGACAGACTCCCACATCCTGTCAGAATACGCCCACCCTAAAAATTTAAGGCGGACTTTTGAACAAAAAAAACTACCCCAGTATAAAACCCTACAGTTAGTGTTTGATGAAAGATTTATTTTAAAAAACCCTTTTCCAAGTGGCCAGGTTCTGGTCCCATGACTAAAGGACCCTGCAATGAAAGTGTTTTTGAACATTTTTTTTTAAAGGATAAAAAATATCCCAGGCAAGGTGCCCATCTCCCTTGGGGACAGGGGATATCCCCTGAAAAACCTTTAGGGCGGGGGGGGGGTTTTTTTTTTGGGACCCAAATTTCAACGACCCAACGGGGATCCCGGGGAAAATTATAACGGAAATTCCCAATTTACAATTATAAGTATTTTTTTAACCCTTTAACCATGCTTTTTTAGGGCATGTACTGTTTAGAATAAACTCCTAACAGGCAAAAACTTTTTTTGGGCGTTTTAAAAATTCTCCCCGACATCGGCGAGGGTTCCAAAAGGGTAATACAGGACGACTTCGGGGTTTCGTTTTTTTTGGACACAGAAAAACCTAATTTTTCCTGAAACCCCTTAAAATTTTTTTGTTTTTTTTTTTTCCTAATGGGATGTTTTATTTTCCAAAAACCCATATTTTAATTTATATATAAAATTTTATATAATATAAAAATATTAATGATTTAAAATTTATAAAACCAAAACATAATATTATATATTAAAAAGATTTATATATATAATATAATATTTTTTAATGTTTAAATATAATTAAATTAATTTGGTTTTATTTTATATTACACCACACACAAAATAAAATTTTTTAAAATTATAATAAAAAATATTATTATATTTTATATATTATATTGTTGTTATAATTTTAAACATATAAAAATATATCATTTTTATTATATATAGTAAAAATTTTTAAAAATTGTGAAAATTTATTACAAAACAAATTTTAATTAAAAAATATATATATTTTATTTTAAAATATTATAATATAAAAATTTTATATTATTTTATATAAAATATATATTTTGTATTTTTAATTTACACAAAATATAAAATTTATTTTTAAAATATATAAAAATTTATATATATTTTTATTAATTTTTAAAGAAAATATAATATTATATATATTTTTTAAAATTTTAATTAATATATATAATATATATAATATAAAATAATTTTATATAAAATATATTTAAAGCCCCCGAAATTTTAGGTCGACGTTTCCCATTAAATCAATCTTTGGGGACAAAAACCCGGGGGGCGCGTCGCCTCGCCCCCCCCCCTTCCCCCCCCCCCCCCGATGCCACCCCCCCGGCCCCCCACCACGCGTCGATTTCCCCATGCAGGCCCCTTTTCCCCCAACACAAGCAGCTCCCCAAAGAAACACCCAATTTTGCCCCAGCCCGACCCTTGTGGGCCCCCCCCCCTTGGCCTCCCCCACCCCGGATTGTCTCTTCCCGAACAAACCCGGGGGGGGAAAGGATGGTTTTCCAGGGTACGTGCCACATCCCCCATATAGCCGAATTTGGCCTGACGGATTTGGACAGGTAATAGCCTCGATTCAGCCCTCACGGGTCCCCCCCCAATCGCGGGATTTGACACGTAATAAATCCCAGCGATACCCCGTGTTTCCCTGCGAAGAAATTTATTCCCCCAAAAGGCCCTTGAGTCGTCTTTTTCAAGCCCACAAAAATTAGTGTCCTGTCTCAAAACCTTTAAGTAAGCAGGAAGCCCAAAACGATTTTGAAGTTTCCCGGACTTTTGTCCCCCGCACAGGTACGCAAACGCCAAATACTCCCCCCCTGTCGTTTTTTCCCCAAATAAACACCGTGGGCCAAATCCAAAATCTCCCCCGTAAGGCTTTCTTGACTTTGACCCCCCGCCATTATGGACTGCGCTCCCAAAGGGGTTTTAAAATTTTCCAAGATCCCCAAGGGTCCTCGCCACTTTTCCCTTGAACAGACTGTACTCCCTTCATGTAAGTCTCCAAAACACCGGACCTTGGTCTTGACCCCAGGAGACCTCCAAGTTAAAAAGGCCCTTTGCCTCCTCGTGCACCCGCCTCGGGGAGCCAAATTCCCCGGGACCCCACCCCGCTCAGCAAGGTTTACTGAAATCATCGGCAAAAAAAAAGATCAGTGATCTTGGTTTTGGCCAAAGGTTTGCCCAAAAATTCCCACTTTGATCTAAAACCCTTGCCCAAAAAACCCCAGTCCATAAAAGCGTTGAAAAGGGGAGGGGCCCCAAAAAGGACACACCCTTCCCCCTCACTCCTGTTTTCCCACAGGAAAGAAGCTGGATCCCACCTCCCCCACATTTTCACACCCCACTCTCAGCCCCGGGAATACAGACCGGTTATAAAAACCAATAGCCCTTTGAAAAAAATTTTCCCCCGAAGTCGCAAAAAGATCCCAAGTGACTCACAAATGCACTGAGTCAAACGCCTTTTTGGGAGATCAACATAGGCTCCCCAAGCATCCCCTGTCAAAACTCCGTGGGCCCCGTTCCACCAGGCCCACAAAGCGATAGGTTTACAGTCCGTTGTTGCCTTACCAGGCGTAAACCCGGACTGCTGAAAGGTCTCTGTTTCCCTTCACCAGTTTTATTTGCGAATCCGTGTCAGCAATAGATGGTCAAGAAACCTTGCCCTTGGTACGCTAAACCCAGTGAAAATACCAGGGGGAAATTTGTTCCCAGCCCCTGACGGCCCCCTTTTTTCCCTTTCCAGATGGGGACGACCACCCCCCCTTTTTTCCTTTTACCGGTCAGGGGGGAATGGCCCTTTGATTGCCCACACGGCCCGGGGTTCGGGAACAACATGCAACCCGCGGACCCAGGGGCCTTTCCCCCCCCAGCTTTTGGGGGAGCTCCGCCCTGAATTAAAAACACCAGTTTGGGCCTTTCCACCCCTCAATTTTTTGCTAAAACCTCTCGGGACTTGGGTTTAAAAGAGGGGGTGGGGTTTTTCGTCAATGGGAGGATCAGCATCCAATTGCCTGTAACCCATGGTGTGAACCCTCCCTCAGTTGGAGGGTCCACCGTGAACAACCCCCCAAAGTACCCCAGCCCAACGAAGCCATCTCCCCCATCCATGCCCAAACACGAGGCGCCCATCTGCTGTTCAAAAAATAAAAAACTCCCCCGAGAAGGAGCCCTTGGAAGGGAAAGCTTCTTCGGGTTCGGTAGGGGGTGAGGCCCATTGGGCGTTCAAATGACCCTCCGACATCCTCAGCGAAAAACCCCCTGAAACCCTCCTCTCCTTGTCTCCCCCCCAGGGGGGTTTTCTCAGTCCGGCGGGACAGAGCCTGTCCCCTTTTGGTCCCGGTTCCCACCAGCCTGGCAGCGCGGCTCTCCCCCCCATTTTCTCCAGCGTCTCCCCCTTGAGACAAAACCACCCCTTTTGACCCCGGGCGCCCCCCCCAAAAAACCCCCTTTGGCACCCCTTTAAATTTTCCCATGTTTGAAAGAAATCCCCCCCAGTTTCTACAGGTCCCCAAAGAGCCCCGGGAAGCACATAAAACCGATTTGGGAAGATTGCCACCGCATACTCAGAGCACATGTCAAGTCCTTCAATTTTTCAAGATGAAACACAGTATGGTTCCCTCTTAAAAGATTTTTTTTCGGGAAACTTGACATAAAAGCTTAAGTGTAAAACAACAAGTTCGGGTGATCTGTTCCAAAGAACTCAGCACTCCGGAAAAACCCTCCCCCCATTCTGAGGGATCCCCCCACGATTTACTAACGAGAATGTGGTCGTCCCCTTAGCCTCCCCCTTCCCCCCCTTTACATATTTTTCCCCAGGGGTTTGGCAGAATTTTCCCCTCCCGGAAAACCAAAACCCCCTTTGCAATTCTAACCTTTTTTGGATCTTGAAAAGTTCAGAAGCAAAAAACTTTTGGTGTTTCTGGTACCCGACCAGGGGGCCCAAAACCCCACATAACTGAAACCCCTCTCTCACAGGGGGCCATGTGAAAGCATTGAAGGGCCCAACCCAAGCCCAATTAAAAGGGGGGTCCCAGGAGGACATTTCGGGTCAAAACAGAGCGATTTTGGGCCCCTTTAGAACATCTCCTTCTCTTAAAGTTTTACGTTACGCATTCGGTAGGGGGCCGTACACTCCCAAAAAGAGACATAAAACCCCAAAAGGTGTTTCCCTCACATGCATTATCCCCCCTCATCCCCCCGGGAAAGGAACCTCAAAAAACCCTGACGCGCTGGTTTCGGGAAAGATGCCTAAAACTATATAGAAACACGGGTGCCCAATATCCCTCATGCCGGCCCAGTGTGGGCTTGAACTGCTAGTCTCGGGGGCCATTTGCCAGGCCCTCCCTCCGTCTCAGAGGTTGCCCAAACTATACCCACCCTAACCCCTCCCCTGAGCCTCCCCCCGATGGAGAGGTAGTCGATAAATCATTAAAGGGGCCCCCCGAACCCCCCAAAACAAACCCCACACAAAGAACCCCCGCGGGTTTGACCCCAAAGGAGTGATCGACAGGCAGGCGCCCCCCCTCTGCACTGCCCCGGCCCCCCCCTTTAAAAAAAGTTGGGCCCAGGGGGCCCAAACCAAACTTGATTTGAGGGCGGGTTCCCCGAGGGCTTTCCCCCGTACCTGTCATGGGCAGACCCCTCCCCTGCTTTGGCTTTTGGAGGGGGCCCTGCGGGGGCCCTGGTCCCCCCCCGGGCCCCCAAAACTGGGTCTCCCGGGCCCTTTTAAACCCGCGCCCCCCGGCCTCTACCTTTTAAAAAAGGGTTTATTGGCCTTTTGGGTTTGGTTTTTTACAGGAAGGGGTGAAAAGCCCGGGGTCATAAATGTTTTGGATAGGTTTTCTGATAGGTTATGAAGGGCCCCTGTAATTGGTTTAAAACTGCAATTGTAGTGTTTTAGGACGGCCCAAACTTTTGTGTAAAAATATGACAACCCCCTTTCCCTGTTCTCGGTTCACCCACCCAAAAAGGGGAACTGTTGGGCGGGAGTTCTCGGCTGCTGTCATGACGGGGAAATTAAAAAGTGGGGCGACGGTTCCACCACTGGTTTAAGTAGTGTTAAAAAACCTTCATTTTAAAATCCCGGAACTTTTAAATTTTAAGAAAAGGGTAAAATAAAAATACCCCAGTTTAAAACCCCCCCCAAAAAGGTCATATTTCACCAATTGATTTTTGTCCCCACCCAAAGGGCCCCCGAGGAAAAACCACAAGCTTGGTTTTTTTTGGGGCTTTTTTTTTTGAAAATTGGGCAGTTTGAAGAAAAGGGTTTCCACCCCTTTTCCCATTGGGGTTTCGGCTCGGGCAACCAAGAAAGCCTGCCAAGGTGTGACTTCCTGTTGGTCCTCCCAATATTTTTGAAAAGGGCAAGGCCCAATTCAAGTACCCCAGAGGGGGGGAAAGGGCCCTATGATAAATGGAAATGAGGGTTTGACGTTTGATAGAAAAGACTACCCAAGTTAACATAAAAAAACCCCGGTGATATGCCAAAAACCCCAGGGTTTTCCATAAAACAACTTTTAGCATTGAAACCCTTTTCCCCAATAATGTCAGATAAGATGTTCAAAAAAATAAAGACAAAAGAACAAAATAAAAGTCATTTTGAAATCTCTTTTTTGGACCTGCAGGGTACCCACTAGTTACCTGTTCATAGGGGGGAAAAAAATCTCTTTTCTAAATTTACTTTCTGAATTTTTTTTTTTTTTTTTTTTCGGGACCCCGGTTCCCGCCGGCTTTTGGCCCCCAGGGGTCCCAGGGGTTTAAACCCCTTTCCCCAAAATTACCCCCGGGCCATTTATCAGACCCCCCTTTCAAAGTCATTATCATGAAAGCAAAATCATAGAAAATTTAATATGGGTTTTTGGGGGGTGTTTTCCCCCGTGACCTACCCCCCCCCGAAACTAAAGTGAAAAAAAAAAATTGAAACAAATTAAAACCACACAAGCAGTTGTTTTTTTGGCCCACCCCCAAGACAAGCCCCATCAAAGTTTAACCCAATTTTAACCCCATTTTGGGGGTAAAAAATATTCTTGCTTTAAACCCCTGTTTTTCCAGCCCCGCCCTAAAACAATTTTTTTACTTATCTTTTTTAGCTTTTTTCCCGGGCCACAGAGGAAAGTTCACAGAGTGCACAGCAACGAGTGCAGGGCCCAGGGAGGTGGGGGGAGCCAGCGGCAGGTGGTGGAGAAAGCCTCAGGGGGTGGAAACCCGCGTCAGGATGGAGGCAGCGTCAGGTGGTGGGGGCCAGGTCAGGTGGTGAAAACAGCGGCGGGTTTGGTTGAAGCAGGGGCCCAGGGGTTTGGACCCCAAGAGGCGGGGTTTTGGAAGAAGAAGGTGATGTTGCCGGGGAAAGGTGGGGGCATAAGATGGTGTGGGCCCTGAAGGGGTCCCGGGCATGCTAAAGCGTCCCAGTAAAGCAGCACTCGCTGGTGCCCCCCATCCTGCCCTGGGCGGCCTAAATTTGGAACCGGGAAATTATGCTAAAATTTAAACAAATGTGGGGGATCACAAATTTTTGCAGGGAGAAAATACATGTTGGATTAGAAAAAGAAAAAATTTTCATCCTATCTAGACAATTTGCAAGTCCCAAATACAAGGTTATTGACATAAAAAAGGGGCCCCCCAAACGGTCAGCAGGGAATAGGGCGGGAATCAACCCGCTGCCCGAATGACAGGGACGCTGCCCCTTTGGCAAAGTTCACGTCTTTACCAACCTTCCCACCCTGAGGGGCCTACTTTTTGGGATTATTTGGGAGAGAGGGATCTTTTTAAAGGTGAAAACAAATTTAGGACAGAAAAGGGGGCGACATTGTTTGTTTTACTGAAATTTGTTTTTGACCCCTGTGTGTCAAAACCTCCCCAAAAAAAACCTTATGGTATAAATAAAAAGTAAATCCCCCGCAAAACATACCTTGCAGTCACTGGGTGCAAAACGCGTCTGGCTTCCTCAGCTGCCCCAGAAAATCCTCAAAAAACAAGGGTTCCTTCACCCCAACCAAAAAATTTTAGAGTTTTTGGCCGACAATATCGTAGACCCAGCTCGTCCTTTGCAGTCAATGACGCTGTGCCCAAGGGGCCCCCCGCCTGTTTAAATTTAAAAAATTTCCTTTATTATTGCGATGACCTTTTTGTTGTAAGTTTAAAAAGTAGCTTAAACAAAACATTGGGGGAAGTAAAGGGGACGTTACATCCCGGTGGATCCACTTTTATTTATTAACAAACGTTTTTTAGTTTTATTTCGGGGACGTTTATAGCTGATGGTTTCCCATAAAGTTTTTTATTTTTAAAAAATGTTGTTTTTTTTGAGGTATAATTTGGTATATACGCACATTTCCCTTTCACCCGGGACCTTGACTTACGAGGGGCCCCAAATTTTCGGGGTTTCCGAGTTACGAGCAGTCGCTCGGTCGATTTTTTCTTCGAGTTTTTCGAGCCAAAATCAGAGTTACGAAAACGAGCTTCAGATAGCGGGGGGGGAGCCGCCCAAATTTGGGGGCCCGCGAACGCCACAACCCTCCGCCCAGCATCCCGGTCTCACTCGTTCATTCACGTGGTTACCTCACCCTTGGGAAGGGATCTCTGTTGGGGTTGTGGCTCACACAGGCCCAATGCAATGGGGGAGGGTGATTTTCAGTAAAGTTTTTGCGGCAGTTCCACCCCCCGGGGTTTCCAAAAAGCTGATACCCCAAAATTTTAAACACGGGCGGGAAGCAAATGGCGGGGGTGATGGCCCGCCCGTCATATAGGTACAGTAAAAAAAATTTTTTTTTTTTGGGGGGGGGGGGGGCTGGAAAAGGGTTAAAGGGATTTCAAATTTAAATTTTAAAGGGGGAAAAAATTTTTTTGATATTTCGGGGCAAATTTGGGTTTCGAGGTCGTCAAAGAAGAATTTAAATCGTAACCAAGGGAAACCCCTGTATAATGAAAGACCGGCGCCCGTTTCCAAAGCTGGGGTTTCTTTCCACCGTCAGCGACCCGCCCTACCCCCTGGAAAAATTTTTCGGCCCGGGAAACAACCGCACCAAAAAACGCATTTACCAAACTTAGTGATTAAATTTTTTAAAATACACATATACCGACTGCCAAAAAAGTTTGGTAAAACCTATTTCATAATGTAGAGTTTCCCTAGAATTTTGAGTTGAAAGGCCGGTTTTCCCTTACCCCCCTTTACGGCCGCCGTTGCCGTACACCGCCCAACAATACGTCACCCCTCCTCACCGTTGGGTTGGGTATTTGTGGTAAATGGGCACAGTTTGCACCCCGTTTGAGCGGAACCACCGCCGAGCAGGAAGATGAATTTAGTTTAAAAAATTTTACGGCAGCCGTACAATAGTAAAAAGGGGGGTCAACTTTTTTTTTGACGCCCTTGGTTTCTTGGGGTTGTGCGGGGGGCCGTAAAAAGGGGTGGTGGGGAACCCACCTTTCTGTATTTTTATGTCCTGATAGTTAAACCCCTTTAAAAACATCTTAATTCAGTGTGAAAAGAAATTGGTTTTAAAAATAACCTTTAATGTACACAGATATTTTAAAACTATGGGATTGGGCATCATAACAGCAATAAAGAAAGCAGCAACAACAAAATTGGCAGCAAAAGTTTTGTTAGATAAAAAAACTCAAAAAAAGGCCCCTAGGGAATTTAAATATAATTTCCCTCTGCTTCTGCTCCTTCTTATATCTGGGTATGTGAGTCTTTTATTTTTTGGAGGGCGTTTGTACCAAAAGTTCTCACAGTCCCCCCCCTGCTACGAGGGCCTTCCCCCCGGGTGTGGCACTGGGGGGAGGTGTAATTATAAAGGGTGGGGTTATTATGTTATTTAATTTTCACGGGAGTATGCTATTTATTTTCCCAAAACCCCTGCAAAAAAAAAAACCCCTAAAGATAGAAAGCAGAATCAGTAAACTAAATATGCTCTTATTAATTACGTTTGGGGAATTTTTAGGGACACCCCAAACCTTTTAAAAGGTTTTCAATTTTTCCCCTCCACAAATTTTCTAATAAGTGACCCCGTCGGCAATAGGAAAAAATCTCATTCCCTTAATCTTTACTCCAAACCCCGTAACAATAGCAAACTAAAAACCCAACCCAAAATAAATGTTGTTGACTAAAACTCACACAATTTAAGTATCAACCCTTAAAGTAATGTCCCGGGAAAATTTTTTTTCATTCCTTTATTTTAAAAGCCAATCAAAACAAGCCATTAACGAGTAAAATCAACAAAAATTTTGTCATTTTTTTATCCAGTCGGCCGTTTTAAAATAACCGCAATCAAAAACTGCAAAATTTCCCGCGGGGTTTAAAACGCTCTCAAGGGGTTTTAAAGACGCTCAGGCTTTAGGCTTTGGGGAAGTTAAGCATCAGGGAGGCCTCTTTTTCCCCGGGGCTGATCAGAAAGGGGGGCAAAGTAAACAAAAAGATAAATATAGTAAATTGAAGTATTTGGGTGTTTCATAGATTTTTTTTTCTATATGGGCCCCATGCAGGGAAACCTTTTTTTGGGGGCAGCAAGACAGCTTTTTTTTTTTTGTTTTTTTTTTTTTTTTTTTTTTTTTCCGGGAAAAGTTTTCACAAAGGGAAAAGGGGTGGCGTTTGGGGTAGGGGGTCCACAATTGTAGGGGTTTGGGGCGAGCAGTTGTTTTGGGGAAAAAAGGTGGTTAGGGGAGGGGGACACAGCGGGTTTCACTGCCAAGTGGGGGGGGCCCTTTCCCAAAACCTACCCCGGACCAGGTGGCCCCTTTTTTAACAGGGGGCGCCCGGAATGGAGGAACCCCCCCGGTGGACCACCAAAGGAAATGTGAGGCTTTGCCTCTTTAAAAAGGACCAAGTAAAACCTTCACCTTTACCCTTTTAGTGACACACATATATATAATATATATTTTTTTAAAAAATTATTTTTAATTTTTCTATATATATAAAATATATAAAATTTTAAAATTTAAAGGTAAAAAAAATAATTTATATATTTTAATTATATTTTATTTTAAAAATATAAAATTAATATTATAAAAAATTTTATAATATATATAATATATTTTTATTAAAATATATTTTAATAATATTATTAATATATATTATATATTAAATATTATTATTATATTAATATTTATATTTCAGCCCCAAATTTTTATGGTCGACTTTTCCTTCAATCAATCTTTGGGGGAATACCCCGGGGGGGCGCGTCGCCTCGCCCCCCCCTACTTTTCCCACCCCCCGGGGTCCCACGCGCGGTTCCCATGCGGGCCCCTTTCCCCCATACCAAGCAGCTCTCGACAAGAAACATCAATTCCCCCAGCCACGACCCTTGTGGGCGCCCCCTTGGCCTCCTCCACCCCGGTTTGTCTCTTACAGATCAAACCGATGGGAAGGATCTTTCAGGGTAGGTGCCACTGCCCAATGGGGCCGAATTTTTGGCGCTGACGGACTAGCAGGAAAAGGGCCTCGATTAGTCCAGGGTGCAATCGCTGATTTGACACGTATCATCCAGCGATACCCCTTTTTGCAAAGACACTATTCCCAAAGGCTTTTGGCGTCCTTCAAGCCCTATTTAGGTCCCATGTCTCACAACCATAAGTAAGCGGGGATCACAAGCGACTTGAAGATGGGATCTTTGTCCCCTGCACAGGTACTGACACCCCAAAATACTCCCGCTGAGCGAGTCCATAACCCCGTGGGCTATGAAAATCTGCCGTAAGGCTTTTGACTGCCCCCCGTCTAGGGGACGCGCTACCAAGGTAGTAAAACTTTCCAAGATTCAAGTCCTCGCCACATGCGAACAACTGTACTGCTTTCTAGAAAGTCTCCAAACACCGGGACTTGTCTTGAGCCAGGAGACCTCAAGTTCCAAAGGTTTTGCCCCTCTGCAGGCCTCGGACCCATCACCAGGCCCCCAGCGATCAGCAAGGATTACGTCCTCGGCAAAAAAAAGATCGTGATTTTGGGTTGCCGACGGATGCTCCAAAATCATTTTGATCTAAAACCTGTCCAATACCCACCCATAAAGCTTGAAAAGTGATGGGCAAAAACACACCCTTGCCCACCCGTTTTCACAGGAAAGAAGCTGGATACCCCCCCCACATTTCAAGCACTCTCAGCCCAGAATACAGACGGTTTATCAAAAAAAGTCCTTGCGGGAACCCTCAAAGTCGCAGAAGACCCCAGAGTGACTCCGAGCCTGAGTCAAAGCCTTCTTGAGTAAAACATAGGGGCACCCCCCCTGTCGAAACTCACGTCGGCGTTCCACCAGACACGAAGCGATAGGATACAGCCCGTTGTTGACTTACCAGGCTGAACCCGGTGTGGGGTTCCTGATGCTTACCAGTACTGCGAATCCGGTCAGCAATAGATGGGAAGCACCTTGCCTGGTAGCGGGCAGTTAATACCGCGGAAATTTGTTGCAGTCCGAGGCCCCCTTTCCCCCTTTCCAGATGGGGACGACCCCCCCCCTTTTCCCAGTCAGGGGAATGGTACCTGATTGCACACGGCGTCGGGAAAACTGCAACCCGCGGATCGGCCTCACCCCCCGCTTTGAGGAGCTCCGCACTGATATTACAAACCCCCGGCTTTCCCCCCCTCAACTTGTACAGCCTCTCTACTTCGTAAAGAGAGGGGCGGTTTCGTCAATGGGAGGACGCATCCATTCCCTGTAACCCATTTGGTGTAAGCTGCTCAGTTGGAGGGCCACCGTGAAAAACTCCCCAAAGTACCACCCCAAACGAGCCACTGCCCATCCAGTCCCCCGGGAGGCGCCCATCTGCTGTTCGAATAGCACTCCCCGAAAAGGAGACTTGGAACGGAGCTTCTTCAGGGTCGGTGGGGGGAGGTCATTAGCTTTAAAATGCCCCTCACTCTCCGGGGACTCCGCATACCTCTCCTTTCCTCTCAGGGGGTTCTATCCCGGACAGAGCCCGTGCTGGTCCCGGTTCCAGCCAGCCGGGGCAGCGCGGCCTCCCCTTTTTCCCCAGCGTCTCCGTTAAAAAAAAAACCAGCCTTGCCCTGGGCGCTCCCCAATACCCCCCTTGGCGCCGTAGATTTTCATTTTTAAAAAAGACCCCGATTCTCAGGGTCCCCGAAGCACCGGCCCCAAAAACGATTTGAACTGCCACCGATACTCATGAGCCATGTCAACCCTTTCATTTTTCTCAAATAAAAACACAGTATGGTTATCTTGAGATTTTTCGGGACTTGACAGAAGTTAAGGTAAAACAAAAAGTCGTGATCTTTTCCAAAAGAACTCGCACCCGAAAACCCTGCAGTTCTGGGGGACCCTCCAAGAGTACAAACGAGAAGTGGTCGATCCCTTAGCTACCCTCCGGCATTATATCCATGTCAAGCGGGCAGCCGGGCCCTCTGATACCAAGAACCTCAATTCTAAACCCTTTTGGATTTGAAAATTTTCAGAACAGAGAACTTTTGGTGTTTTGGTACCGGAGCCTGGGGAAAAACACATAACTCGTAGCCATCTTCACAGTGCCGTAGTAGATTAAAGTCCCCCAAGAAAAGTGTGCCCGGGAGGACACTGGTTAAAACAGAGTCGAGTTTGGCGTAGAAATTCCTTCCTTCATTTTTACGTTACGCACTCGGTAGGACGTACCTGCAACAAGAGACTGAAACCCAAAGCGTTTTTTCATTCACATGCATTATAGCTCTAAACCGGGAGTAACTCAACAACTGAGGGTGCAGTTTGCGGAGATGCTATACTAAAGTACCGGTGCCATTGCTCATGCGGACCAGTAGTAGGTGAAACTGCGTCTCGCCCACTGCCGGGCCCCCTTTCTCAGAGGCCCCCCAAATATCCCCCTCACCCTACTGAGCTCCCCCCGATAGGAGAGGTAAGTCGATGATCATCTGAGAGGCCGAACGTTCCACAGCCCAACGAAAAACCCCCCGCGGGTTTGTCCCAGGAGTGATTCGACAGGCGGGCGCCGCCTCTCACTCCCCGGCCCCCCCCCATAAGAAAAATTTGGGGCTGGGGGGGGCCCACCATTGATTTAGAGTGGGGGTTTCCCGAGGGTTTTGCCCCCGTACTCGCATGGGCAGACCCTCCCTGCTTTGGCATTGGAGGGGTTGCTGGTGGGGGCCCCCGGAAAAACGGGGTTGGGGGCGTATTACCGCCCCCCGGCCTCTACCTCTTAAATGTTAGTGGTTTGGGTTTTGGTTTTAAGGGAAGGGTGCAACCCCGCCCATGATGTTTTGATGGGTATGATGGGGGATGAAGACCCTGATTGTTTTAAACGAAATTTGATGTTTTAGGACGGGCCCAAAATTTGTCAAAATAGACACCCCTTTTTCCTTTTCTCTGGTTCATCCAGCAAAAGGGAAACTTTTTGGCGGGAGTTTGGGCTGCGTCATGACGTAAATTTAGAGTCGGCGAGGGTTTTCCACACCGGGTAAGTGATAAATACCCCTTCATTTTAAATACAGAATTTTTTAATTTAAGAAAAGGTAATAATGGGGCAGTTTAAACCCCCCCCCAAAAAGGTCTATTTCCCCAATTATCTTGACCCCAGGGACAGAGGAAAACACACAGCTTGGGAGCGGGGGAATTGGGCATGAAGAAAGGGTTTTCCACGTCCCCCCATGGGGTTCGGCTCAGCGCAGAGAAAGCCTGCCAAGGGTGACTTGCTGTGCTGTCCTCCAAAATATTTGCAAAGCAAGGAAATTCAAGTAGAAAGGGAGGAGGAGGGCTTGATGGGAAAAGAGGGTGATGACATGTAGTAACGACTATCTTTTACATAACAACGGTGATTGCCAGAGCGGGGTTTCCATAGAGACAATTTTAGCATTGCAACTTTTCCAATAATGTCAAAAGATTTTAAATAAAATGAGACACAACATTATAGTCATTTGTAGTCTCTTGTAGCCTGCATGGGCATTTTCCTTTTCTGGGGGAAAAAAAATCTCTTTTCTAAATACTTGCGACTGGACGCAGGTCGCCTGGGTTAAATCCTACTCACCCCAAAAATTACCACTGTTTATCACACGGCCCCAAAAATCAATCATGTAGTAAATCAGAGATAATTAAATGTATTGGATGCTTTGCCGTGACCTACTAAACAGAAACTAAAGTGAAAAAAAAAATTTAAACAAAAAATTTTAACACACAAGCAGTTTTTTGCCCACCCCAGACAAGCCCCTCAAAGTTTAATCCAACTTATCAAGTTGGCGGGATAATATTCTTGCATTTAAGCCTGTGTTTCCCGTCCGCCCCATAAAAAATTTTACTTTTTTTGTTAGCTTTGTTGCCGTCCCCAGAGGAAAGTTCACAGAGTGCACAGCAACAGAGTGACGGCAAAGAGGTTTGGGGGAGCACGGCAGTGGGGAGCAGCCTCAGGTGGTGGAAAGCGTCAGGTGGTGGGGCAGCGTCAGGTGGTGGAGCAGTGCAGGTGGGTAACAGCGGAGGGGTTTAAGCAGCGGCGGTGGTGGAGCAGAGGAGGTGGTGAAGCAGAAGGGGATGTTCAGCGGAAAGGGGGGCTAAATGGTGTGGCCACTGAAGTGGTGCGCATGTGAGCGCACATCAAGCAGAGCTCGTGGTGTCCCCTCCCCGCGGCGGCCTCAATGGAACCAGGATTTAGCTGAAAAAAAACAATGTAGGATCACAAATTTTTTTATGAGTAAACATGTTTATTAAAATAAGATAAGATTTTTATCCTATTAGACACTTTGCAAGTACCAATACAAGGTTTTTGACTATACAAAAACGCCGCCACGTAGCACGAACTAGCAACTCGAACCGCGACCGAAACCCAGGGGCGTGCACATGCGAGCTCAGTCTCTCCAACCCCTTTCCACCCTGAGGGGTACATGTTTATTAGTTTGGGGAGAGGATCATTAAAGGGGAAAACATTTAGGACGAAATAGGCGACATTTAGTTTGTTTTACTGTAAAGTTTGACCCCGTGTGTCAAAACCTCCCCAAAAAAAAAAAAAAAATTTTGTGTTAAATTTAAAAAATAAAACCCCCAAAACATACCTTGCATCATGGGCATGCGCGTTGCTTCCTCACTGCCCCAGACAACTTAAAACATAGGGTTTCCTTCACCCCAACAACCAACTGTAATTGGGCCGACAATATCGTAGACCAGTCTCTATAGCGTCAATGACGCTTTCAAGGACCACCGCCTGTCAATTAAACTTTTTATTATTTCTGATGACCCCTTTGTTTTACAGTAAAAGTAGCTTAAACAAAAAATTGGGGGGAAATAGGTGACGTTACATCCGGTGGTCACTTTTACATATAACAACGTTGTTATTTTATGCGGTGACGTCTAGCTGAGTGGCCCATATGTTTTTTATTTAACAAATTTAGTTTATGAGGTGAAATTTGGTATTACGCACATTTCCATCACTGGTACCTGACTTACGAGTGCCCAAAAATTACAGTTTTCCGAGTTACGAGCAGCGCTCGGTCGATTTTTTCTTCGAGTTTCAGCCAAAAAAGTTACGAGCGACTTTAGATACGCCGCCGCTAGTTGGCGCAGCGAACGCCCCAAATCCCCCCAGCACCCGGTCTCACCTTCACTTACGTGGTTTCCTCACCGGGAGCATCTTGTTTTTTGTGCTCACACAGGCGAAGAAATGGCGGAGGGGGGGGGGCAGTACGTTTACGGCAGTTCCACCCACGGTGTTTCCAACGCTGATACCAGAGTGTAAACACTGGCGAAGCAAATGCGGAGGGTGAGGCAGTCCAGTCATATAGGTACAGTAAAAAAATTTTTTTTTTTTTGGGGGTGGAACGGATTAATGGGATTTCAATTAATTTCAACGGGGAAAATTTATTTGATATACGAGCAAAAATTTAGTTACGAGCTGTCTGCGAATTTAAAATCGTAACCAAGGTACCCGGATAAGAATGACCGGGCGCAGTCCACGCTGGGGTTTTTTCCACCGTCACGACCACCTGCGTGGACAGTTCGGCCCGGGAAACAAACCGCACCAAAAACGCATTTACCAAACTTGTACTTAATTTTTAAAGGGACACATATACCCGGGTCCCGAAAAGTTTGGTAAAAAAAATTTCATAAAGTAGAGTTCCGTAGAAGTTAGAGTTTTTTGAAGGCCGGGTTCCATTTCCCCGCTTCTACGGGCCGCCGTTTCCGTACACCGCCCAAAAATGACGTCACCATCATCACGCTGGTGTATTTTTGGTAAATGGGCACAGTTTTTCACCCCCGTTCGAGCGGACAAACCCCCGAGCAGGAGAGATTTTA
Source organism: Chionoecetes opilio (assembly GCA_016584305.1). NCBI lineage: Eukaryota > Metazoa > Arthropoda > Malacostraca > Decapoda > Majidae > Chionoecetes > Chionoecetes opilio. The sequence continues at coordinate 1,494 of JACEEZ010005517.1, read as the reverse complement.
CTTTAGTTTTAAATTTTCGGCAGCCGTCAATAGTACGGCGGTCAATTTTTTGTGACGTCATTTTTGTTTTTTGTTGTGTGCGGCGGCCCTACAAAGGGGGTGGTGGGAAAAAGGACCTTTTCATTTTTATTCACTGATAGCTCCCCTTTTAAAAAAAAAACTTTAAATTTAGTGTGCAAAATTGTTTAAAAATAAATTTAAAGTACAAATTTAAGACTATGTATTTGGGATATAAAGCAATATTAAAGCAGCAACAAAAAATACTGGCAGCAGAAAAAATTTATGTTTGAAAAAACTCCAAAAAACATAGGGGTAAAAAATAATTACCCTTGCTTTTGCTCCTTCTTATATCGGCTATGTGAGCTTTTATTTTTGGAGGCGTTGACCCAAAGCTCTCCCCAAATCCTCCGTGCTACGAGGGCCCTTCCCGGGTGTGGCCCTGTAGGGGGTAAACTATAAGGGTGAGTTATGATGTTATAATATCACGGGGGTATGTATTTTTTTTCCAAAACCTCTGCAAAAAAAAGCTCAAAGATAGAAAGAAATCAGAAAAATAAATATGCACTTTTAATTACGTTTGGGAATTGTTAGGGGCACCCCAACCTTTAAAAAGGGTTTTTAATTTTTCCCCTCCCAAAAAACTAAAAGTGACACGTCGGCAATAGGAAACAATCCAGCATCTAAACTTTTCTCCATCCCGAATCAATAGCAAAAGTAAACTACCAAACTAAATGTTGTTGACTAAAACACACAAACAAGTATACCTTAAAATAATGTCCAGAATTTTAAAACATTTGATTTAAGCAATAAAAAAAAGCCCTTAACGAGTATATCAAAATAGTCGTCACTTTTGATCCAGTCGGCCGTTTTTAAAATAACCCCCAATCAAAAAACTCAATTCCCCGATTTCAAAAAAGCTCTCAGGTTTGAAGACGCTCAGGTAGGTCGGTGAGTAGCATCGGGAGGTCATCTTCGCGCTGATCAGAGGGCCGTAAAACCCGAGATAAAATAGTACTGAAAATATTGGGTGTTTTTGATGATTTTTTTTTCTATTGCCCCATGCAGCATCCTTTTTGGGTGCAGCAAGACAGCTGTGCCTTGCGAGAAAAGTTTTGCACACGGGAAAAAAGTGGCGTGGTAGGGTGATACACCCTGTAGTGGTTGGGGCGACAGTTGTGTTGAGAAACGGTGGTAGGAGGGTACACAGCGGTTACACGCCAATGTAGGACCCCCAACACCATCCAGACCAGGTGGCCCTATTACAGGGGCGCCCGGACTGGCAGCCGGTGGACCACCACGATGTGAGGGTTTGCCCCTTAAAAAAGACCAAGTAAGCCTTCACCTACCTTGTAGTGAGAGACCCTGGGTGTGTGACTGTCCACTTTCTGCCTTCCCGCCCGCAATTTTCCAAAACTAGCGTGATTTTGTTTTAAAAATGGGTTTTTTGTAGTAAAATTGGTTTTTTCCGAAAGACCCTTTTGTGACCCCAAAAAA
>JACEEZ010005516.1:255000-257057 GCA_016584305.1 Chionoecetes opilio | reverse complement strand
CAAATCCCAGCATGGATTTCGAAATAAGATCCTGCTTAACAACCTACTGTATTTTTTTTAATGTCATTTATTCAAACTGGGACGCTAAAATTCCCTCGGATGTAATATACCTTGATTTTCAGAAAGCCTTCGATACAGTTCCACATAAGCGACTGTTGACCAAGCTAAGGGCACATGGCATAGGAGAGCAATTATGTTCATGGATTGGCGATTGGCTTTCAAATCGTAAACAACGGGTAGTAATAAATGGTGAGGCATCTGATTGGTTAGATGTCACTAGTGGGGTGCCTCAGGGCTCGGTCTTGGGTCCTACTCTTTTTCTGATATATATCAACGATCTGGACTGCGGAATTGTATCTAAAATATCTAAATTTGCAGATGACACCAAATTAGGCGGTAAAGCATATACTAGAGAAACCTGCGAACTCATACAAAGTGATCTCGACAAACTATCAGATTGGAGTGATAAATGGCTATTAAAATTTTATTCCGATAAATGTAAAGTAATGCATATAGGCAACGATAACCTCAAATATAAGTATCAAATGCAAAATAAATCGTTAACTGAAGTACAGCAGGAAAAGGATTTAGCTGTCATCATCAGTAATGATCTGAAAACCAGTTCGCATTGCCTAGCTGCCAGTAAAAAGGCAAATATGATGTTGGGCTTTATTAAACGTAACTTTGAACATAAAACTCCGAAAGTAATGACACAATTATACACGTCCTTGGTTAGGGCGCACTTGGAATATGCCGTTCAATTCTGGTCGCCCTGTTTCGTAAAAGATCAAGCCAAATTGGAATCAGTGCAAAGAAGAGCAACCAAACAAATTCCATCTCTGAGAAATTCATCTTATGAAGAGAGACTGCGGAAACTTAATATGTTTTCCTTAAAGGATCGTAGAATCCGTGGGGACTTGATAGAAACCCTTAAGATCCTAAAAGGTTTTGATGTCATTAATCAAGAGAACCTATTCGAGCTTTCAACTCAAGTGACAACAAGAAATAATGGTTTAAAACTAAACGGTCAACGTTGCATCACCGATCTCCGTAAAAATTATTTCAATGTTAGAGTCGTTGATCGATGGAACAAGTTACCAGCAAATGTTGTCGGAGCCAACACAATAACTACTTTCAAAAACAGACTTGACGCGCACTGTAAAGTAAATGGGTATTGATAGTGCGAATTCGTATCTAGTCCCCCGTATCGATTAGTTGTAGTGGTAGTGGTAGTTGTAGTTAGTATTTTTCATATCCTACCATTCTGCACTATGAAACTTCCATGTTCCTATCCTCTTTAGGGACATGGTATCATTTTCCAACTGTTTTCTTACAAGTAGTTGATAGTTAGTAGTATGTAGTTCAGCAGATACCCTCGCTATGGACCAATAGGTCTCCTGGTGTCTGTTACTCCTATGTAATCCTATGTAATCCTCTTCCTCCTCCTCCTCCTCCTCCTCCTCCTCCTCCTCCTCCTCCTCCTCCACCTCCTCCTTCTCCTCCTCCTCCTCCTCCTCTTTCTCCTTATCCTCTTCCATCTTCCCCAGGGTCGGTGTTACCGCGCTGTAAGTTATATTCATCATTCTCTAGATGCACGTTGTTACTATGTCCCCTAATGTGCATATATTATGTATTTTTTTTGCTCAAGTACTTAAGTTAGCTCTTTGTCTTGTTGTTGTTGCTTTTTTTTCTGTATGCCTCCTGGCGACAATAAAATCATTATTATTAATATTATTATTCATCCATTTTCCTTGCAAGAGTGTGTTCGTGTGTGTGATTTTGCGTTGTAAAGGAGCTTCTTGCCTTGTGTGAGTCTTGCTGATGTTTTGGTGTCTATTTCTTCGTCTTTGTCTCATGGGTGGTGTTGTTGTTGTTGTTAAAAGTGGTGGTGGTGTTTTTGTTTTTGATGTTTTATTAATTTATTTACCCGCCAGGGTGGCGCGGTTGGTAAAGTCACAGACTCGAGTGTAGAGTCTCTGCATTCGGTCAGCGGTTCGAGTCCACCAAGTTCGTCCTGGCGTGGTGGCGCTTTGTACAGTCAATAACCTTGTAGTTGG
>JACEEZ010005516.1:242500-250000 GCA_016584305.1 Chionoecetes opilio | reverse complement strand
TTAAAGATAACATGTAATAACTTTATGAGGAGGTTGTTGGGACTGAATAAATCAACACCGCTGTGTATGATTTATGGTGAACTTGGGGTTAAATCAGTAGAGGAGTATATTGATAACAGGATTATTAATTTTTGATTTAGAATTGCAAATGGAGATAACAACAAAATATCATAAATAATATATATGTTTGTTAAACAATTGTATGGTCAAAACATCTATAGGTCTCCTTGGATTATGAAGGTTAACCTTTTGTTAAATAGTTGCGGTATGACCAATTTTTTTATTAGTGTAAATGATGTTAATGGTAATTGGTTAAAGGAAGCTCTCAAGCTAAGGTGTAACGACATTTACAAACAAACGTGAAAGAAAGAAACTCACAATAATTTAGTTTGTGTCAATTACAGGATTATGACTGAGAATAAGGAAATGCAAAGTTATCTGACGAAACTACCATCTAAATATTCCAGGACATTATGTAAATTTAAGTGTGCTAATCATCGTTTACCGATTGTGAGAGGCAGATATAATAATATAAGAATTGAGGATCGTATATGCACCCACTGTAATATGAATGACGTAGGAGACGAATTTCATTACATTTTTATATGTACTTTCTTTTATAATGTTCGAAAGCATTATGTAAGACCCTACTACTATGTATTCCCTAATACATATAAAATGAATGAACTATTTGCCAGTAAATATTATAAAGTGCTTTTAAACTTATCAAAGTTTATTGTAGAAATTACAAGACATTTTAAGTAGAGCTGTTCCTATGTTCTAGAAATTATGTTTGCTTATCTGTTTTTGCTATCTATTACGTTATTAAGCTATTATGTTAACTATTACGCTATTAAGTCTAGTTACTTTTTGTTTTTTTGTTTTTTTCTTTACCAGGGTCAATACGTATATTTATTTCTCATTTGAAACTCTAATACCCCGTTCGGGGTCTGTATTGAGTTAATAAACCTTTAAACCTTTAAAACTTTAAACACACAGACACACACACACACACACACACACACACACACACACACACATATACACACACACACATACGCACACACAGACACACACACACACACACACACACACACACACACACACACACACACACACACACACACACATGTGTGTGTGTGTGTGTGTGTGTGTGTGTGTGTGTCTGTGTGTGCGTATGTGTGTGTGTGTATATGTGTGTGTGTGTGTGTGTGTGTGTGTGTGTGTGTGTGTGTCTGTGTGTTTAAAGTTTTAAAGGTTTAAAGGTTTATTAACTCAATACACACACACACACACACACACACACACACACACACACACACACACAATGACTATTTTATTTTCAACGGTTCCTTTTTCCACGCAGGGTGTCTGGTATGTAGTATTTTTCTGCAAATAATGAGTTTTGTTTGCCACACGATATAACTATAATACTTGTTCATTTCATGATAGTCTATTTATCATCTGCATAAATGGTCTTTCTATATGCTTGAGATTAAGGTTTAACATTACCTAGTTTATATAATTATTTGGGATGTCTTTATACGTGTTATATTTAGTGTGTGTGTGTGTGTGTGTGTGTGTGTGTGTGTGTGTGTGTGTGTGTGTGTGTGTGTGTGTGTGTGTGTGTGTGTGTGTGTGTGTGTGTGTGTGTGTGTGTGTGTGTGTGTGTGTGTGTGTGTGTGTGTGTCAAGGGATATTTATCTAATTAAACGACCAAATTTGTTGTGTTTATAGATATAGATTATTATATATATATATATATATTATATATATATATATATATATATTATATATATATATATATATATATATATATAGAGAGAGAGAGAGAGAGAGAGAGAGAGAGAGAGAGAGAGAGAGAGAGAGAGAGAGAGAGAGAGAGAGAGAGAGAGAGAGAGAGGAGAGAGAGAGAGAGAGAGAGAGAGAGAGAGAGAGAGAGAGAGAGAGAGAGAGAGAGAGAGAGACACATACGTCATTGCCCTTGACATTGCGGGAGCATTTGACAGGGTGTGGCATCATGGCCTCATCACCAAACTGAACAGTTTGGGTGTCCGCGGTCATCTGCTGCTCCTACTGCAAGACTACCTGCGGGACAGATTTCTCAGAGAAGTGGTGGACGGTCAAACCTCAGAGGAACTGAACACCCGATCTTTGCCAGCGTCCGACAGGGCAGTGTGCTCGGCCCTCTCCTCTGGAATGTATTCTTTAATGACTTGCTCCAGCTTATCCTAGAGACACATGCATATGCCGATGACTTTACCCTGACATTCCCCTGCGAAAGTGATGATCACCGCACGACTGTCGTTCACATAAACCAGGTCCTCCAACCGTCATCTCATGGGGTCGTCGATGGCAAGTGGATCTCGCTCCAGAGAAAACCCAGGCGATGCTCATCTCCCGACGACAACGTCCTGATACTCCCATCCCTACCATCTTACTGGGTGGGGGGCCGGTGCCCCTCCAGACGTCCCTCTCCATACTTGGGGTGGAAGTGAATAGCGTCCTGACCTTCATCGACCACATCCGAACCATTGCAAGAAAAGCCGCCTGGAAACTCAGCTGTGTCCGGCGTGTCTCAAACCTTCTTGACTCCGAAGGGATCACCACTTTATACGCAGCCCAAGTCCGCTCTCTTATGGAGTACGCCCCTCTCACGTGGTCTTCCTGCCCCCCTTCGTACCTGAGCCTTCTATACAAGGTACAGGCCCGAGCTTAACGGTTAGTACGTCTGAAGGCTCTGCCGGACCAGCTTCTCCCTCCTCTGCAACCCTTGCAGCAGCGTCGCGACGTAGCAGGACTGTGTGTCGTTTACAAGACACACAAGCAGCATGTCCCGCACCTGGCTGCTCTCCGACAGCCCTGGGCAGGACCACACGGCCACACCAACCGAACTGCTGCTACCGTGCAGGGACCATCAACTAATCGTCCCTTTTGCCAGGATGGAGACCTCTCTGCGTTCCTTCCTTCCACGCTACACAAGAATGTGGAACCGCATGGTACACAGCTTCACTCTACCTCGTCACTCCAGACCTTCAAGAGTGCTGTGAACGCTTGGATAAAGCAGCCATAGTATTAAGTACCTACCTGTAAACCCTATGATGCTTAAGTTCACTATGTCTATATATAAATTATTAGTAGTGAAAAATAAAATTTTAAAATAGAATAGTAACACATCATGTTGTCCAAGTAAACTCATTTAGTAGTGAAATAGTGAAATAGATAGATAAAAAAATAGAATAATAACCCATGTATGTATGTTAATAAGCTAGGAATAATCTACACATTCCTAAAAGTCAAAGTTAGTTCTCAGTAGTCCAGCTGAAGCTCCTGACTGTAAGACCTATAAAAATAAAGGTAAGAGAGAGAGAGAGAGAGATAGATAGAGAGAGAGAGAGAGAGAGAGAGAGAGAGAGAGAGAGAGAGAGAGAGAGAGAGAGAGAGAGAGAGAGAGAGAGAGAGAGAGAGAGAGAGAGAGAGAGAGAGAGAGAGAGAGAGAGAGAGAGAGAGAGAGAGAGAGACAGAGAGACAGAGAGTGAGACAGACAGACAGAGTAGAGAGAGAATAATAGAGAGTAACACCAGCATCACTCAACCGTAACTCTCCCATGCCAATGCCGTGTGACCAGCAGTGTGTTTATGAGGTGCAGTCCGCCTTTGTTTACTAACAAAAGAAAACGCGATTTGCGTATGTGTAATAGGTGTTTTAGTTTGAATAAGGATAGAAATAAGTTAGCTAGATTGATTTATTACCGAGAGAGAGAGCGACAAAAAGGTACGCCAGAATTCCTCTGAAACCGATAATTCTTCCAGCTTGTCAAACAAAGATTAAGGCATAGATAACAACAAATGTAAATTCAGCCTTCCTTTAGCTTTCATGATTGGCTGAAGAAAAATTGAGAACAGGACATGTCTTGTCTATGATAGGTCCTCCAAGTCATGACGCAAACGTGACGTCATGCTCATAGTTTAGATGTGAAAAAAGTCTCATTCGAGAGAGAGATAACTTTTGGTCCACGTAAGACACACACGTGACTGAGTGCGTATAGTCCCACACGCGACCCGTGGGCAACGAACAACATTACGAGTGAACGCGAGAGAGACAGTGAGAGGTTGAACATTCTACACGCGAGTGAACACGAGAGAAAAAGAGAGTTCCTGAACACTACAAGTGAATGAAAGTTACAGTTGTTATCCTTTATTAAAACCAAGAAAGATAACCGACTGATTATTCCAACCCATGCATGACCAGAGTGCATGACTACCGGTGCATAGCAAAACCCGCACTAACACATGCGTGGAGGCGAAATTATTTTAGTAAATTGATTTAAAGGGCCTAACATGACTTGTTAATCAATACATGCATGCCCAGGCGTCCTACAACAGCATATTCGTCTTTGTTTATCAACAAAAGGGGGGAGGGGCGCAAATTGCGCTTGCGCGGAGGCAAAAGTTTACTAACAAAGACTTGTTATCAGCAAAAACATTCGGAGGCGTTCTCCGACAACATGGCTGGAGATTTACAGAAAAGATTAGCCAAATATAGGGATGAAATAGGCTCTTTACATCAATTTACTGAAAAATATTCACCTCCGCTCATGCGCAGTTCGCGTTTTATTTTGTTAATAAACAAAGGTGGACTGCACCGCATACACAGACTACTGTGCACGCGACACAGGCCGCTGCTTCCAAGACTCGCCTCCCCTCAAGGCCTCACCTGTCCGGCTTGCTGGTCGTGACTGTCGTGGCATCACTCTTACGCCTATCTGACCTCTTACAAGTTTATATTACCTTTTAACACGGAGAGGCTATAGCGTGGCTACCTGACTATGTTTTAGAGAGAGACGCAGGTAAAGTGAGCCAAGGAGGGGGATGGGGAGGAGCCATCTTGATTTTCTATCCTTCATTTATCCTATTGAAATCTAGAAAATAAGATGGTCCTCTGAAGCATATACAGGGTGTTTCACAATTGTTGAAACAAAACGATCGGGCACAAATCGAGGACCACAACAAATGATAGAGTAATGGTGATTACATTTATTGAAAGGTAAAAGAATACAATTTTAGGATCTGCAATCATTTACCCTCAAACATGAACTAAACATGTCAGGAGGAGCCCTAGAGGACATGCTGCAGATGTCCGCCGTTCACTCGAAGGCATTATTGAACGCGCCGTGCAAAGTTGTTGATAACGCGTGCAACTTCCTCCTGGGTGATCACCTGAATCTTCTCAGTGATGACTGCCTTCGATGCAGCAATGGTGCGAGGGTTACCCTGGTAGATGTTGTCCTTGAGGAACCCCCAGAGGAAGAAATCTGGGGGGTTCAAGTCAGGCGAGTGAGGTGCCCACTCCATTTTAGCTTTGCGTCAGTTTTCATCCTGCTGGAACCACTGTTCCTCCTCATCAAGGATGGCGATCATCCTCACACTGCTAATGTTATCATTGCTGCATTGAAGGCAGCCATCACTGAGAAGATTCAGGTGATCTCCCAGGAGGAATGTGCACACGTTATCAACAGCTTTGCACGGCGCGTTCAACAATGCCTTCGAGTGAACAGTGAACATCTGCAGCATGTCCTCTACGGCTCCTCCGGACATTTTTTATTCGTGTTTGAGGCTAAATGGTTGCAGATCCTAAAATATTATTTCTTTACCTTTCAATAAATGTAATCACCATTACTATCATTTGTGGTGTTCCATTTGTGCCCGATCGTTTTGTTTCAACAAGTGTGAAACACCCTGTATTACGATTACTTGTTACCTAATATTGCTTAACTTTGTGTCTCCTTCTCATTATTTTTCTCCTTTTATCTTCCTCTCCTCTTCTCCTCTCCTCCTCTTCTGGGTGACTCTGACCAGGTGTTTTGTGCCATAATGTGGAGTTGTTGACTGTGTATTTTTTCTGTTCAGTTGTGACTTTTTTCTTCTTCTACATCACAAAGAACTGGCCAAGGATATAAACATACAAAATGAAGCAATACAAAACTAATGTATTGGTAGTAGGTATTTGATTTTGATGTTATATTTATTTTATTAATTTATTTGTTATGTTGTTTTTATGTGATTGATTTTTATGTTTATAATTATATTTGTTCATTTTTGTTCTTTTTCTGTTAGCTCTGTTTTGTTCTTTTTCCTCCTCCTCCTCATTTGTTTTCCTCTTAATCTATCCTCTCACATTTTTCTTTCACTTTTGCCATGCGTGTATCCCATTATCCGCACATATTTTCCTTCTCTCGCACCTTATCTCTTCCTTTCCTTCATCCTCTCCTTCATCAAGTTTCTACTCTTCCTTCCTCTTCCTCCTTTGTAGAAAATACCAGTTATCTCCTTTCTTCCTTCTTTTATCTCTCTTCATGCTTGTCTTCCTTAGTCTTCCAGAATGCCTTCTTCTCAGTACCTCCTCCTCCTCCTCCTCCTCCTCCTCCCTCCTCCTCCTCCTCCTCCTCCTCCTCCTCCTCCTCCTCCTCCTCCTCCTCCTCCTCCTCCTCCTCCTCCTCCTCCTCCTCCTCCTGCTCTTCCCTCTCTGCACAATAGCGAGGGATAAAGGCAATATTTGGAATCACCCGCGAGAGCCTGCTGATGCCACTCGTCTTTGTGTGGCCTTGTTTGTATTGTGTCTTCGCCTCCCTCTCTCTATCTCTCTCCCTTTTCACATGTTGCCTCTCCCTTCTTCTTGCTCTCTTCCTCCTCCTCCTCCTCCTCTTCCTCCCTCTACTGTTGCTCCTCCGTGATGTCTTCCGCTATACAGGGTCTTTTTCTTTCCTGGTTTCTTCGTTCTGTTCCTGTGTTATGTGAAGTTCTTTTTCTTTTTGTGTATCTTCGTTTTTTTGTCTGTTCGTTTTTTGGAGTGTTTGTAGTTCGTTCTGGTTAATTCCTGGTGTCCATACGCTACCTTCTTCTCATTCTCTCTCTCTCTCTCTCTCCTCTCTCTCTCTCTCTCTCTCCTCTCTCTCTCTCTCTCTCCTCTCTCTCTCTCTCTCTCTCTCTCCTCTCTCTCTCTCTCTCTCTCTCTCTCTCTCTCTCTCTCTTCTTCTCTCCTCTCTCGCCCCTCTCTCTCTCTCTCTCTCCTCTCTCTCTCTCTCTCTCTCTCTCTCTTCTCTCTCTCTCTCTCTCTTCTCTCTCCTCTCTCTCCTCGCTCGCTTCGCTCGCTCGCTCGCTCCTCTCTCTCTCTCTCTCCTCTCTCTCTCTCTCTCTCTCCTCTCTCTCTCTCTCTCTCTCTCTCTCTCTCTCTCTCTCTCTCTCTCTCTCTCTCTCTCTTTTCTCTCTCTCTCTCCTCATCTCTCATCTCTCTCTCTCTCTCTCTCTCTCTCTTTCTCTTGACACCAATGTTTTAAGTTTCTTTTTTGCTGCCTTATTATTATATTTTTTTAACCTGTGTTCCTTCCCGTCTTGCCTTCATTCTTAAGTGTAATAATTATCTGAGTAACTTTTCCCTCAACCAGTATTTCCACATAAATATCATTCTTTCTATGACGCTGAAAATCAAAAAATTTTCAAT
>JACEEZ010005516.1:207500-237500 GCA_016584305.1 Chionoecetes opilio | reverse complement strand
TGCAAATACTGTGTGGCTAACCACTCACTAGGTTGTTATATAGGTTGCTACATAGGTTACGACTCACTAGGTTGTTATATAGGTTACACAGGTTACGACTCACTAGGTTGTTATATAGGTTGTTACATAGGTTACAACTCACTAGGTTGTTATATAGGTTGTTACATAGGTTACGACTCACTAGGTTGTTAAGTTCTCCGCGGACTGTTCTTTGTTCTTGTTTGCGATGCCTTGTTATCCTTTCTGGTTTTCCGAGTGTTTAGGAGACGTCAAGTGGCGCTGTTTGTTCTCTCTCTTTCTCTCTCTCTCTCTCTCTCTCTCTCTCTCTCTCTCTCTCTCTCTCTCTCTCTCTCTCTCTCTCTCTCTCTCTCTCTCTCTCTCTCTCTCTCTCTCTCTCTCTCTCTCTCTGTTCGAGGTTTGTGTGTGTGTGTGTGTGCGTGACTGTGTGTGTGTGTGTGTGTGTGTAACTTATTGTTGCTATTGTCTGTTCTACCTGTTATTGTTCATGTTAGTTTAGCACGTGATGTCATTGTTTAATTTTACCCTCTGCATCACCACCACAACCACCACCTCCACTCATCATCACCACCACCACCTCCTCAGACGCTCTTTTAAAGGAATCACGTAATCAAGTCGGGAGTAAATATTATGAGCTTTCCTCCTCTGATCTGCCTCCTTGTGTATATTTGGGGCGTCTGTTTGTTTAAGTTTCCCCCCTTCACTCTCCCCTCTCTCTGCCCTCTCTCTGCCCTCACTCTCTCCTCTCTTTCGCCTCATTCTAGCTGATTATGACTCATAAATATCCCTTTACTCATCATTTCTTTTTTCCCATCCCTAGTTTCCCTTTTTTTACTCATCTACTACTTGTTACTCCCTTCCCCAATTTCCCTTTTTTAGTATGTTTCCAATTATTTTACATTTTTTTCGTTTGTTGTGTTTGGTTCGTGTAACAAGAACTTCAGGTTAACATTTTTTTCCATCCCTAGTTATCCCTTTTTTGAGCCTATATTTCCAGTTGTTTTTAATGTTTTTTCATATGTTATGTTTGGTTAGGTTAGGTTAGATTAGGTTAGGTTTTCGTATGTTCTGTTTAGTTCGTGTAACAACTTCAGGCGAATATTCTGATGCAAGGTTTGTGTGTGTGTGTGTGTGTGTATGTGTGTGTGTGTATGTGTGTGTGTGTGTGTGTGTGTGTGTGTGTTTGTGTGTGTGTATGTGTGTGTGTGTGTGCGTGTGGGTATTTTTGTGTGTGTAAGTCGTGAGGGCAAGGAAGAGTGAGTGGTTTTCCCCCATTATAGTGAGTAGCGAGCTGAGATAACAATGGGTTGGCGCTGAGCGAGAAGGTTAAGGTTGCGATTTAATAAGGACTTTGTTTTGGGGATTAGAAAATATTTGTTCAAAACAAAATCAAGTTCCACTCACCTGCATACTTGCTCTCTCTCTCTCTCTCTCTCTCTCTCTCTCTCTCTCTCTCTCTCTCTCTCTCTCTCTCTCTCTCTCTCTCTCTCTCTCTCTCCTCTCTCTCTCTCTCTCTCTCTCTCTCTCTCTCTCCTCTCTCTCTCTCTTTTCTCTCTTTTTTTGTTCTCTCTCTCTCTCTCTCTCTCTCTTCTCTCTCTCTCTCTCTCTCTCTCTCTCTCTCTCTCTCTCTCTCTCTCTCTCTCTCTCTCTCTCTCTCTCTTCTCTCTCTCTCCTCTCTCTCTCTCTCTCTCTCTCTCTCACACACACACACACACACACACACACACACACACACCACACACACACGAAGCCGGGATGGAGGTAACGACTTATATAAATAAACAGCAAAAAAAATAATAACACGGCTTTTGGTTAAGTCAAGTGGTGAGACTCCTTTCTTCCCCCCCTTTCCCCTCTCCTCCCCCATCCCCTACCCCTTTTCCCTTCCCCCCCTTTCCCCTCTCCTCCCCCATCCCCTACCCCTTTTCCCTTCCCCCCCCCCATCCTCCCCTCACAAGCCTGTTCATCTTTGAGTCCCGGATTGCCATGTGAATAGCCAGGTTATTTAGCTGACGGGGATTACATCACAGCCGTATGAATAGCTTGTTAGATACCTGTGGTCGTGTAATCCCCCCTACTACCCTTCCCCTTCTCCCCTTCCTTCCCCTACCCATCCCTCCATACCTCAACCCTCCAATCCCCCTCCACCCCTTACCACTACCCTCCAATACTCTTCAATCCCTCCTGTGTGTACCTCCTTCCAACCCCCTTCCTTCCCACCCCCAACCTCTCGCCATCCTCTTCCATCCCTCTTTTCCCTCCTGTCTCACACTCTACTTTCTCATCGTCTCTGGTCCAATTCCCTCCCACCTCCTTGCCTCTCTCCCTCCTCGCCCCATTCCGTGTCAAGATCTCGTATAGTCTCTCATCCCTCCCCCATCCTCCTCTTCCTCCTCTTCCTCCTCCTCCTCTTCCCCCTCCTCCTCCTCCTCCTCCTCCTCCTGACAGCACCTCCGGGAGTCTGTCATAACCTGGAATTATTAGTTAAATTGTTCCATTGTTGTACGTTCAGTCCGTCATAGGTAAACAAGGTAAGTCTTTCCCCTCCCTCCCTCCCTCCTTTCTTCCCTCCCTTCTTTGCCTCCCTTCCCTCCCTACATGCTTCTCATCATCTCTCCGTAAGGGGGATAGGAACCGACCGAATTTGTCAGTGAAAAATCCCCGGGAGCGGGAGGAGTATTCGAACCGGCTAACCACAGAATGGCAGGCCAGCGCGCTATCCACTGGACTATCTTGGCGGTGGACCATGGTGTGTGTGTGTGTGTGTGTGTGTGTGTGTGTGTGTGTTTTACTGTGTGTGTCTAGAACCTTGCCGTGAAAGAAAAAAAGGGTCAAAGCCACACCACAAAAGGTAGTAGAGTCGTACGGTGTAGAAAAAAATATATTATTGTTTTTACTATTATTACTAGTTATTACTACTACTACTACTACTACTACTACTACTACTACTACTACTACTACTACTACTACCACTACCACTACTACCACCACACCTACTATTTATAGATGAGGTGTAACGGGTGATCACAAATACTCACAACCTGAAGAACCATAATTATGGAACGTAAAAACGAGATTGAATAAAAAAATAACATGAAATCTTTATCCCATTTAAAAATAACTTCCTTCTTCAGCCTCTTTACCTCTTCCCTCTTTCATCCTATTTTACCACCTATATTTTACCACCTTTATACCACCATCCTATTTTCACCTTTCCCTCTATCTATACTTTCCTTTTCCCCCTTCTTCTCCCTATTCCTTCTTTGCCTACTTTATCTCCTTTCTCTTCCTTCCCATTCCACCTGTTCACCTTTCCTCCCTACCTATACCTCCCTACCTCCCTTCTCCCTATTCCTGCGTCCCTGCGCATTCGGTCAGCGGTTCGAGGCTGTTCGTCCTGGAGTGGTAGCGCTTTGTATGGTCAATAACCTTGTAGTTGGTACTTGCAAAGTGTGTAGATAGGATCAAAGTATCTTATCTTATCTCGCTATTCCTTCCTCTACCTCTTCCTCCACCTGTTCACCTTACCCCCTATCTAAATCTCCCTTACCTCCATTCTTCTCCCTATCCTCCCTATTCTACCTATTCCTTCTTACCTCTTCATCCACCTGTTCACCTTTCCCCCTATCTCCACCTTCCTTACCCCCCTTCTTCCCTATTCCTCCACCTCCACCCACTCAACCCTTCACCCGGGTGTCGAGTTACCAACAGATCGCCCAATCCTCCCTCCCGACACTCGTTCTGGCGTCTTGAGGGAGTGTGTTCTTCGCGCCGCTTATCGCCAACATTTTATCAGCGTCTCCGTCTTGACCGTAACTGCCCGGGGGGGGGGGGGGGAACATAATATGAAAGAAAGGATAATGTTTGTGTGTCTCTCTCTCTCTCTCTCTCTCTCTCTCTCTCATCTCTCTCTCTTCTCTCTCTCCCTCTCTCTCTCTCTCCTCTCTCTCTCTCTCTCTCTCTCTCTCTCTCTCTCTCTCTCTCTCTCTCTCTCTCTCTCTCTCTCTCTCTCTCTCCAACTACCTGTTCACAAAAGTAACTAAATACAGATTGGATAGGAAAAAAAAGTCATGTGGAATTATCAGATCTGTAACAACAACAACTACTACTACTACTACTACTACTACTACTACTACTACTACTACTACTGCTACTACTACTACAGCTACTCACCTCCGTTAGCTGACTCACTCGCCACAAGACCGACAGACAGACAGACACAAAGACAGACCAAACACACAAGTGACGGTGCTGTACTCGGTTCACTCTTCACTCTTCACACCACATAGAGCCGTTTACCGCTTTTCAACAGGCACCACCACCACCACCACCCCCACCACCCTCACTGTACTCAAAAACACTCATTATAAGTTCATTCGCTTCACTTATAGTTCGCTTTTATGTCTCTAGTCTATTGTCTTTCTGTGTATTTTTCTGTAGTTTATTGTCCTTCTGTGTTATTTTTCTATAGTCTTTTGTCTTTTGGTATGTTTCTCACACAACGTCCCTAGACCCTGAGACCCCACATTCGAATCCACCTCCTGCAGAAGACGCTGACGAAGGGGCGAGGGGATGGGGCGGGGCTGCGTGTGTATGTGTGTGTGTGTGTGTGTGTGTGTGTGTGTGTGTGTGTGTGTGTGTGTGTGTGTGTGTCAGGTTATTTAGGGGGAGAGAGAGAGAGAGAAAAGAGGGCTGCGCTTGGACTTAGTGAGAGTGGCATCAACACTGCCCTCGCTGCTCCTCCTAGGCCAGGCTCCCTCCACCACCATCAGCACCACCACAACCACCAGACACGCGCACTGATGTGAGGGCGTGGTATTCCCCTCCCCCCTCCCCCCCCCGGACCCGCCCTCCTCTTCCTCCTCTTCTTGATGTTCTTCCTCCTTAACCTCCTTTTCGTTGGGGTTCTTTCTTCCTCTTGACCGATATTCTTGTTGTTGTTTGTGTTTTGAATGTTCTTGATGATGATGAATGATAAGAATGATGGTTATTTTTCTTTCTTCTTTTTCCTCCTGTGCTGTTTCTTTTCTTCCATTCTTCTTTTTTCTTTTTCTTTATCCTCCTGTGGTGCTTTGTCCCTTTTCGATAGCAACAAGAGTATTAAATCCCTTGAGGAGCTCTGTCCTCGGTCTTTGTTATCTCCTCCTCCTCCTCCTCCTCCTCCTCATTCAGCTCCCCAAACAAGATGTAAGAATTGAAAGTCATTATCAGAGAACACAGCAACAACAACAACAACAACAACAACAAAGCAGCAATAAGTGGGTTTATTGTTGAATTTATACCTATTTTTTGTATTAAAGCTCTTAAGGGGAGAATCCGCCGTGAATTTTAAATTGCATCTACGGTCATGAATAATTTATATATTGTGTACATTAGTACCCTTGTTATCACTCAAAAATGTCAAGCTGATCAGATCAAAGAAAAAAGTTGAAAAAATTAAAGAGCCTATTTTTGTCAGTTTTTGATGAAATTTTAAATTGCATCTTCTCAGCCATTTTTTGACCGATTTCCTTGTGACATGAGCATATGATAATTCATTGTTATTCTAACAATTTGTTCTGAGAAGATTTGGAATTTTTTGTTCGTTTTTTTTTTTAAATTGTAAAAAAAAAAAAAAAAAAAAAAATGTTTAGGAGAAATTTCCCATATATCAAAACTAAGACTTAAAAACAAAAATGAAAACAAAACAGATTTTTCTACGATATTTGATTTTGTGTGTCCTAAAGTTTCATGAAAATCGTACCAAAAATAAAAGAGGAGATGAATTTTATGTTCATTTTATACTAGTTTTGAGAAAAACGCGTTTGAAGTTTTGCTAAAGTTTCTGCGCTCCAGTGAAAGTACTATACTGTCAATGCTACTTTCATATGAATTTTATGGGATCAGTAATCACATATCAATGCATGCATAAAAGGATCTTCACCTTGTCCCCCCTTATAAAGGTATTAATTAATCGCTCAAAGGCGAGGGTGTCAGGGCCCGCCACGCCCCTCATTGTTGCAAGGTTCGATCAAAATTCACCAGGTGCATAGCTTTCGGTTGGAATTCTTTTGTCTGTCTTCCTCTTCTTGTTTATTGTCTTCTTTGGTGTAATTTTTCTCTTTTCTCTCTTTTCTAGTCCTTTTTGGATGTATACATTTGTTCCAAAAAAATTTGTGAACAGGTTGCACTTTTCATATCCAAAAATGTTGCAGAATTGTTACCTGGGTAACAAACTTTACCCTGAAGATTGCTGTGTTTTTTTTAAGGCTTAGTTTTGATATATGGGAAAATTATCCGCAACAAATTTTTTTTTTTTTTTTTTTTTTTACAAGTTTTGAAAGTTTAAATGCCCCTCACTATGGGCATTTAAAAAAATGTCCGACTGAAAATAATTCCACCATTCGAAAGCCAAGGGATAGGGTGTTGCCATAGACCATATAACTCATATTCGTATATTAAAAAAATATTTTCATATTGTCACGGCGAACTCTCCCCTTAACGTGTAATCTTATAAATGTAGAATAACAACCAAAAAACCAGCAGCAACAACAAATACAATAACAAGAACAACAAAAGCAACAGTAACAACAATATCAACAACAACACCGACAGCAACAACAGCAACAACAGCAACAACAACAACAACAATGCCATGGGGAGCAGAGGGACTTTGTAGTTGCTCTTGTTAGCAAAGAAAAATTCTGTTTTGGTTTCTGGCGAGACAAATCCGTATCTCACCTTATTGAGTTTGATAAAGGCGGAGATAATTCTTATCTAAACGGCGGTGTTGCTACAGATAAGAGTTAAATGGTAACAGTGTTTATGGTAATGGGGGAAAGAGAGAGGGAGGGAAGGAGGGAGGTAGCTTGCAGGCTAGGAGGAAGAGGAAGAAAAAGAGGAAGCCGAAGAGGAAGAGGAAGAAATAGAGTCCGAAGAGGAAGAGGAAGAAAAAGAGGCCGAAGAGAAAGAGGAAGAGGAAGAGGAGGGCGAAGAGGATGAGGAAGAAAATGAAGGAGGACGAAAAGGAGGAAGAGGAAGAAAAAGGAGGCCGAAGAGGAAAAGTAAAAAAAAGGAGATTGAAGAGGAAGAGGAAGAAAATGAAGGAGGCCGAAGAGGAAGAGGAAGAAAAAGGAGGAGGCCAAAGAGGAAGAGGAAGAAAAAGGAGGAGGCCGAAGAGGAAAAAAAAGGAGGCCGAAGAGGAAGAGGAAGAAAAAGGAGGAGGCCGAAGAGGATGAAGAAGAAAAATAAGGAGGCCGAAGAGGAGTATATAAAGGTGACATGAAAGAGTGGGAAATGCACCGGCGATGGGAGGAGTGAGGTCGGCGCCTGGCCGGCCCTGAATGCATAGAGGGTGCGTAAACCGGGAGCGGGAGGGGGTGACGTAACTCTCCCTTCCCCTTCCCATTACCTCTCCCCCACATCTGCCCTGCAGCCGCCACCTCGCCCCTCCCCCTCTCCTCAATCCCAGCGTGATGGAAACCACTCACCGCAGATGCCCTCACTGAATGCTGTTGATGGTGGTGTACTTTCTGAAGTGCTTCAGGCCTTTTCTAAAAGGTTTGCAAGTTTGGAAAATACAGTTAAGCTCTTGATGGAAACGAAGACCAATGCAGAAAAGGTGGAAAGTGAATGTGGCGTGCGAAGCGCAAATAGCAGTATGATGGGTGCAGCCAGTGTTAGGGGTAAAGTTCACAGTGCGGTGGGCACTGAATGCAGTGTGGGCAACGAGGCCCGTTATGATACGAATGCAGTTATCAATGTTATATGTGACAATAGTAACGTGATTGGTAATGAGTGCTCTGTAAGGGGTGAGGTCCGTAGTGTGGAGGGTAAAGAAAGTGGTGTAAGCGGTGGAGAGAACCGAGCGTTAAGCAAAGAATGCTCTGTGTCCAGTGTGCGAACTGAGGAAAACATGGTTGCAACACAGTGCACGCTACAAATAAAAGGAAAGGAAAAAACCCTGCACAACCATATGCTCATGGTTCATGGCATTGATAATGTCAAAGGTTTCTTAGAAAAATGGAAGGATAGTGACGACGGAAAAGAAAAGATTATGAGAGGCTGGATACTACAGAAACAAATGGATATGTTTGTCACGCTGATGGAGAGCATAACGACAGGTGAGCCGGACACTGATTTGGAACATGGATGTAAATAGCCTCACAGTGCTCTCTTGGAATGTTTGGTCTCTCACCTCCAGCAGAATTGCTGATGTACACTACTATGTCACACAACACAACACTGACATAATACTTCTGCAGGAGACCGGGGATAAATGTGGGACAGCCCTTAAGCTAAATGGTTATGTAGGGTATCACCTCCAGGCCTCGGTGGGTGTAAGGGGTGTCTCCACTTATGTAAAGAACACTATTCCGTCCGTGCTTCTAGAGGCTCCTGACACAAGGGATGGTATTGAGAGTGTCTGTGTTGAAGTTCATTTTCAGGATTGTGTTATGAATGTGATCAATTTTTATGTGTCTAGTAATTGCTTTGGTGTGACTGCTCTTCCTGATCCCATATTCCAGGGTGTCATGACGCTGGTGGCTGGGGATCTCAATGCCGGGCACAGGTCACTAGAATCAGGAGGGAAACTAATGTTAACGGTACACGCTAGGTTCAGTTCTTGAGTGACCTCCCTCAAGTCCGATTACTGGGCTCCCAAGAAGCAACGCACATACAGGGAGGGAGACTCGATTTCGCTTGCTTAGTTAACTATCAGGGGGCGACTGGCATTAGTAACGTAATCAGTGATCTACTGAGTGATCATTTTGCTATCGGGATCAGACTACCTTTAACGAAAAGAAAGGTACACTGTGACAGAAAGCGTCTGTTTTTGCCAAAGGATAAGATTGACCACTTTATCTCAAAGATTTCACTCTGGTATGATACTTATCGTTCAACCTGCATTGATAAATTCTATCGTGACATGGTTTGCGCTATTGAGACAGTTCCTTGTGATAATCAGCACGCAGCAAAACAAAGGTACACAAGGTCAAGGGCTAAACAATATTCAAACGACAAAGTGTTGCATGGACACTCGCTTATGTTACGGGTGGCGCATAAAAAATGGGTAGAATCTGGACAGGATGCTGCTACCAGGGACACACTCCTAGAGACAGCTAAGATATGCGGGATCATGAGGAAGGAAACACGCGGCGAGTACTGGAAGCAATTTGCAAACAAATTGGGTAATTGTAATAATGTCTCTGAAATATGGAGGGCAGTTAACACATTCAGGGGGAAGAGAGCCAACTTTGTGGCACACCCACACCCAGAGAAGGTAGCAAATGAGCTTATAAAAAGTGGGCATATGAGGCTAGTGCTGCCAATCTTCCTCAGACTGTAAATGATGCGGTAGGAGAATGGGAGGTTGAGAGGAGATCCTCTATCCTCACTGCCTTAAACGTGGGAGATGAAACAGATGCGGATATTACACAGGCTGAATTGTTACGAACCATAAAACACGGAAAATCTACTGCTCCAGGAGCTGATGGTATTAGCTATGAAATACTTAACTGCTTGGCTGGTATACACGACGGACCATTGTTACGACTATTTAACATGAGTTTTAGGGAAGGAAGGCTGCCCAAAGCATGGAAGGAGGAGATCATAATCCCTGTCCCTAAGGTCAGTGGAGGCTATAGACCGATATCATTAACAACATGCTATTCTAAAATGATGGAGAGAGTCCTCTTGGAGAGATTAATATATAAAGTAGGCGACGACATCAGCGATAATCTGTTTGGTTTCATTAAGGGGAAAGGAACAGCTGATGCTGTTATAAGGTATTTATCCCATGAGTCTGATTACTGCCGCGTCTTTATAGACTTAAAAGGGGGGGGCGCCTTTGACAAAGCCATGGGTGAAGTTATACTGTATGAACTTGTACTATGGGTGTGGTGGCAGGCTCCTCCACTGGATAGGCGATTATCTCCACGTGGATTACGAAGGAATTCATCCTGTGCTCCTCTTAGCTCACCTGCTTCTCCATGGCAGGAAGGCGAGAGTCTTGTTTCAGGGTTCGTTGTCTGACCAGAAAGCATTTACTCTTGGTACTCCTCAAGGTGGTGTATTAACCCCCATGTTATTCAATATTTTGATGAATAAAGCTGGTCCTTAGAGCTATTCACAATGTAAATGCTGTGATTTACGCTGACGACGTCCTCCTTCAGAGTAGAGATGTACGTAATATGCAAATTGCCTAGACTAGAAAGTTCACGTTTGTGATCTCGGGTTAAATGAGGAAAAGAAAAAATTCCAATGTCGAGCAGTGGGGGCATACACCTAACTGTCAACAACAAAAACGGTGCAAGAGTGAGATGCTATAAGTACCTCAGAGTTTTATGTAGGATACTCAGCTGATAGTAAAGATGCGGAGCTGACCCACCTGGTAACGAAAGTGTAGGGCGCGACCCCAACCCATGAAAACTTTAGCCTGGAGTGGGAATGGGTCAGAGTTTTTTGTGCTGAGGACCATGTACAATCAGCACTATCAGGTCTTTAATAGATTACGCTAGCCCTGTCCCTCTGCTTGGCCCGGGAAGGATGGAAAAACTTGAAAAGCTGCAAAACACTCCCATGAGGATCATCCTCAATGCCCTAAAAATGCGATGGTAGACTGCATGAGAATGGAATCAACCTCCCTGCTATCAAAGACAGGGTTCCCAAGTTAACTCTGCAGTGCTGTAAGGCATATGAGGGCCAAGGGAGGGGCCACATTAGTTGATAGTGTCCCCACGGGAAACTTGCTGGACTCACAATTTTTAGGAAACAGGGCCGGAGAGGATATTAGCTACGCTAGTGGCAGAAATAGATAGGTATGACCTGATAAAACAGCTGTGAACGCAGGGACGACAAAAGAGGCTCCTCCGTGGCAGGGACACACAAGTAACTATAATAATATCGCCAGTGGATAAGAAAAAGCACATGTATGCTCCACATGAACTAAATACATTTTTTGGAGAAAATTTTACATTTCTGGCAGGCGAACAGTACACATGTGTGGGTTTTGGGCGGTTCTGTCATGGAGAGTGGCAGGGCCGGGGTGGGATTCTGTGAGGCAGTATGATGTACATGACGTACCCATGGACAACCATCATGCTTATAGACTGTCTGATGTTATTTCCCCCACTCAGGCTGAGCTCTCCGCCATACTCCTCGGCCTTTGGGGAAAATCAAGGATGGTGGTGGGGACACATATTGTATGTAGACAGCAGGGGAGCTCTGAAATTCTTCAGGAGTCCACACCTGTTTATGAGGAGATAGTGAACGAGTGTATGGGTATTTTGCAGGGCATTTAAGGGAAGGTATATCCGTGGACCTTCATTTGGGTGCCACTCATGTAGGGATAAAATCTCAATGAAAGGGTGGATGACATCCCCCAAGCAGGCAAAAGTTCAGGGACTCAGTAGATATCCAGGGCACACTGTCTATGAGACAAGTCAAGACTCAGATTAGGGACATTCAAAACGACACTGACAAAGCCAGGATAGAAAACAAATATGCCAAAACCCTCCCCTCATGGCACATATACAAAGTTGCACTGCAGACACACTTCTCATACGGCACACACTAAATAAATGAAAAAGACACAGTCTTCACGAGACTTAGGTTGGGGTTCCCCTATTACTGGGAAAATGGGGATGAACGTGCCCGAGGACGACAAAAAATGTAGATTGTGCCAAAAAGCTCAAAGGTCCCACATCTTACAACACTACATACTGCAGTGTCCATCCTTTGGCAAATTTCAGACATCCCGATATAGATAATGTCACGACCAAAATTATCTGGATGACAAAAAAACGGTCAGGTTTATGCGGCATTACGGAAAACCAGCCCCCAGCGTCTTATAGGGTCAGGATAAGTGCAACGGCAAAATAGTAGACATGTAGATATGGATAATTATGCAATAGTATATGTATGTGTTTTATGTGTATTTTGTGTATGTATATGTGTGTATGTGTGTATATGTAGGTATGGGTATATGTATGTATGTCTGTAATGTCGTATATGCATGTATGTGTGTATATGTATATCTGTATATGTATATATAATGTATATGTGTGTATGCATGCATGTATATGTATGCATGTGTGCATAGTATGGCATGTGTGCATGCATGTGTATGTATGTTACGTATGTGTATGTGTGTATGTATGATGTTTTGTGTTGTGGGATGTGTATATGTATGCATAGTAAAATTTGTACATATGCATATGTGTATGTATGTATGTATGTATGTATTTTATGTATGTATTTGTGTATGTATGTAAACTATATCTGTTTATGTGGTGTATATGTGTATGTGTATATGTATATGTGTATATATATTTAATATATATATACATATATATATATATTATATATTATATATATATATATATATAATATATATATATATATATATATATGTATATGTATATATATATATATAATTTTATATATATATATATTATATATATATATATATATATATAATATATATATATATATAATATGGGATAATAGTAAAGATATAGGATAAAATAAAATAAAGTTAAAAAAAATAGTATATGAATAGATGGTTATGTAATGGTAGGTATATTTATGTATAATGATGGGCAGTCTAACTTTTATGTAAAATAATTCTATTTACATTTATGCAGTATTTTGTAATATACGTATTTCTCAGTATGCTGAGGGCGGGGATGCCAAGCACCCACGTCCTTTGGGACAACGGTATATCCCTCTCATGTGTGTCTCTAAGTAGGCCTTAGCACATAGGTGTCTGTATGTACTTTTTTTTCCTAATAAATGTATCAAATCAAATCAATCTCCCTCCCTCCTCTTCCTCATCAGCGGGTGCTCCTCCTTCCTCTTATCTTTAGGACATCGCACAGCCGCACCTAATTATGTTCCCTAGGCCTGCCTCAGGCCGCCACCGCCTGAGTGACCCACGCCTCCTTGCTAACTCACTCACTCACTCACTCACTCACACACATTCACACTCACTCACTCACTCACACTCACAGCTACTTTCTCTGACTCACTCACACACTCACTCACTCTAACTCACTCACTCACTCACTCATTTCAGCATCAGTTCACTCTTTTTCTCATGACTCACCTCTTGATTAACAGACTCACCAACTCACCTGCCCAAAACCAGACTCATCAATGACTTACCGGGCCACCACATGACTCGCAACCCAGGCTGAGTGAGCAGTTAATGACTCACTTAACTCACTAATTTACGGTGGCCACTCACTAATTGACGAAATATGGACCAGCACCCGGCTAATGAAGTGACTATTCACCCAACTATCCGGGAAATTGTCAGAAAAAGAGCTTGACTTACCTGGCTAATTAGCTCCTGATTCGACCTACTAACTCTCTAAACGTCAGCTTCCCTGCTTCGTTAGCCCGCCGCTCCGTGTTCCTGTCCCCGTAACGACATTGGGGGGGGGGGGGGGGTGGGAGTCGCCTTGGGGGAAACCTCAATTCACACCCACAGTTATGGTCGTTCGGTGTGGTGGTACAGAAGATCCGCCGTGACGGTTGGTCCTGCGCATGTGCAGAACTCGGTGCATGTAAACAAACAGATGACGCGGTCTGTTACTAGGACCGAATGTCATCCTCTAGGGTTGTATTTTAGGTTATTTTATTATAGGTAAATTAGGTCAAACTGGCATTTAAACGTTCTATGTGTTGTCTCTTTTTTTGCCCTTTGCCAGTCATTTGTGATGTAAAAAAAATATTAAAAAAAGAAGTTAGGTTAGGGTAAGGTTAGTTTAGGTTAGATTTACAAATACCAAGTTCTGTGCATGCGCAGGACCAACCGTCACGCCGGATCTTATATATCGTCACATCGGGAGGCCGCCCATGCCACCCCAAAAGCAGGAGGCTAATGCGCAGATCGACCTTGGGAACCACTTCAAAGGGGGAGCAAGAAGGCAATCACGAGGACCCCCTAGCTTACAACTCCCGGGTGTCGTCCTCCTCGAGTCTCATTTTAAGACCTCATGCCTCGCATTTAGGGCATTTTATACACTCTTGTACAACATTTATTATCCAGTGACTGTATCCTCCACACACACACACACACACACACACATACGATGGGTACTCCGTAGTGTAGTGGTTCACAACCGAGAAGTCTCGGAAGAAGAAAGTTAAAGTCCCTTACCACAACCTCGTAGACGATTAGTGATTACACGATGCGGAGAGACAGAGAGAGAAGAGAGAGAGAAGAGAGAGAGAGAGAGAGAGAGAGAGAGAGAGGAGAGAGAGAGAGAGAGAGAGAGAGAGAGAGAGAGAGAGAGAGAGAAGAGAAGAGAGAGAGAGGAGAGAGAGAGAGAGAGAGAGAGAAGGAGAGAGAGAGAGAGAATACCAAACTTATAAAAAAAAAATAACTAAGAAATATCGGAACAAAACAAAACAAGGAAAACAAAGGGAAAAAAAGAGGAAGGGAAATGTTAAATATTAGATTAGAAAGACGATATGGAAGAGAGGCTGGAGAGATTTTCCCTATGTTGCGTGTGTAACCCTTAGGAGAGAGGAGGGAGAGTGAAGGAGTCAGGAGAAAAGGAAGGGAAGAGAAGGGAGGGAAGGAGGGAGGGAGGGAGAGAAGGAAGGAAGGAGGGAAGGACTTGTCAGGGAATTCCTACATGCGTCAGTGTGGAGTCGTCGGTTCTTCCAGAGATAGATGTGGATACCGCGTGAGGACTCTCTCTTTCTCTTTCTCTCTCTCTCTCTCTCTCTCTCTCTCTCTCTCTCTCTCTCTCTCTCTCTCTCTCTCTCTCTCTCTCTCTCTCTCTCGTATTCTTCATTCCTATCCCTTCGATTCTTGCTGATATCTCTTCCACTGCCTTGCCTCCTTCTGATACTTCCTCCTCCTCTTCCTCCTCCTCTTCCTCCTCCTGCTCCTCCTCCTCTTCCTCCTCCTCCTTTTCCTCCTCCTCCTCTTCCTCCTCCTCGATGTAACCTGATCCTGTGGTGAGCCGGGAACAAGATAGAGGGAGGGAGGGGAGGAGGGGGAAAAGGGGGAAGAAGGAAAGGCGTGTAAGAGTGAGGTGAGAGAACAAAGCTTTTCGCCATGTCTACCTGTGGCTCTTTTCTGGCTCCCTCTTAGCTCACCTGTGCTCATAGCTCACCTGTGCGCCTCCTAGCTCACCTGTGGGCCTCTTAGCTCACCTGTGCTCCTCTTAGCTCACCTGTGCTTCTCTTAGCTCACCTGTGCGCCTCTTAGCTCACCTGTGCTCCTCTTAGCTCACCTGTGCCCTTTTTTTTTTTTTTTTTTTTTTTTATTTATTTACATCTATTACATATATATACATATACATATACATATGCACATACATACACATACACATACATACACATACATATATACATAAAAAGCAGTAATAAATGAGCGGGCATCAGCCCGCCGCTGTAGCCGCAGCCCCAGTCAGGTCACAGGTGGGCGGGGCGTGAGGTCACTCCCGCTCCGTAGTGTTCCTCGGGGGGGGGGGGGGGGGGGGCACGCGCCACCTCCAGCAGGAGGGCAGGTTTTTCTGAAACTGCCGCACGAGGGCGGCCGCGTTCTCCAGCGGGCCGACGCGCTGTTTGAGCCGCTCTGTAGCGGGGCAGGTAAGCAGGTAGTGGGTCAAGGGATGGGGGGCCATATGAGGACAGTGCTCACACGGCCGCTCCTCAAACCCGTCCCTCAGCTCCTCCAGGGTCCCGTAGCCAAGCCGAAGTCGGTGTAGGACAACCTCCTCGGCTCGGGACAGCTGCTGGGCGGGGCTTCTCTGAGCTCACCTGTGCGCCTCTTACCTTACCTGTGCTCCTCTTAGCTCACCTGTGCTCCTCTTAGCTCACCTGTGCTCATAGCTCACCTGTGCGCCTCTTAGCTCACCTGTGCCGCCTCTTAGCTCCCCTGTGCGCCTCTTAGCGCACCTGTGTGCCTCTTAGCTCACCTGTGCGCCTCTTAGCTCACCTGTGCGCCTCTTAGCGCACCTGTGTGCCTCTTAGCTCACCTGTGCGCCTCTTAGCTCACCTGTGCGCCTCTTAGCTCACCTGGCCGCCTCTTAGCTACCTGTGCTCCTCTTAGATCACCTGTGCTCCTCTTAACTCACCTGTGCGCCTCTTAGCTCACCTGTGCTCCTCTTAACTCACCTGTGCGCCTCTTAGCTCACCTGTGCGCCTCTTAGCTCACCTGTGCTCCTCTTAGCTCGCCTGTGCGCCTCGTAGCTCACCTGTGCGCCTCTTAGCTCACTTGTGCTCCTCTTAACTCACCTGTGCGCCTCTTAGCTCACCTGTGCGTCTCTTAGCTCACCTGTGCTCCTCTTAGCTAACCTGTGCTCCTCTTAGCCTACCTGTGTGCCTCTTAGCTCACCTGTGCGCCTCTTAGCTCACCTGTGCGCCTCTTAGCTCACCTGTGTGCCTCTTATCTCACCTGTGCGCCTCTTAGCTCACCTGTGCCGCCTCTTACACCGTCTTTGCTTAATTTATTCCTTGTTTAACGTTTTGTGTATTTAATCTTTTTATTAATAATAATAATAATAACAAAAATTTGTTATCGCCATGAGAGGCATACAGATAAAAAAAGCAACAATAACAAGACAAGGAGTTAACTTAAGTACTAGAGCAAAACAGAAAATACATAATTAAGGCACATTAGGGAACATAGTATCAAAGTGCATATAATACATAGGGTATACATACATGGACACCTGTGCTACCCCACATTCTGCACAAACAGAAACACAGCCACCGCTGTTGTATAGGTCCACATACATAGGCCGAGCTCTGCTTGACGGAGGTGATGATGAAGTTCGCAGAGAGCTCCACCCTACTCCTTAAGCTGAACACGGAGTGTCGGCGGATCACATCCAGATTGTTCACCCCGTTCCTAGCGAAAGCCAGGGACGAGCTGCACCACCTGGGCAGCCCTAGAAGCATCTTAAGGATGTCATTGTGACAGACCTTAAGGCGGTTCAGAGTGGCCTCCTTGAACCGCGACCACAGCGAGTTGCAGTATATAGAGTAGCAGTGACTCCTGAATATCTCCATCTTCACCTCTCTGCTACAGTAGTAAAATTTCCTCTGTAGAGTATTGCC
The DNA here is from genome assembly GCA_016584305.1 of Chionoecetes opilio. NCBI lineage: Eukaryota > Metazoa > Arthropoda > Malacostraca > Decapoda > Majidae > Chionoecetes > Chionoecetes opilio. Next base: position 220,418 of record JACEEZ010005516.1, on the reverse strand, counting down.
CACGACAAGAAGCTTGATGATGTTATTAGTCTAGTATTTTGTTTTTATCAGTGTAACTTACTTTTGTTTGTCTTTCTTTCTTTCTTTCTTTCTTACCTTCTTTTTTCTTGCTGTCTCTCTTTTATTTAATTTTTTTATTAAATCAGTTATTAAGCATATAGATGGGTTAAAAAGTAGATAAGTTAAATAATTCATTCATTCATTCATTCATTCATTCATTCATTCATTCATTCACTCACTCACTCACTCACTCACTCACTCACTCACTCACTCACTCACTCACTCACTCACTCACTCACTCACTCACTCACTCACTCTCTCTCTTTCTATCTCTCGCATCACATGTTCGAAAGCATCTACAAAATGTATCTTATTCATTTCTGATAGTCTGCGTATCAAGTATCCTCGCGTCGTCAGTCTTGTAACGGGAGTAACGCTGCGTAACTGAGGGTGACGGTGAAGGAAGGACCCTGACCCCCCCACCCCTCCATACACTGCCCCTCCCTTCCCCTAACCCCGTGTTGCTTCACAGTGGCCCCAAAAAAGAGGGGGGATGGAGAAAAAAAGAGGGGGGATGGCCAAAAAAAGAGAAGGATGGACAAAGAGCAAAACACAAGAGGGAGAATGGCCAAACAAAGAGGGGGTATGGCCAAAAAAAGAGGGGGTATGGCCAAAAATAGAGGGCGGATGGATAAAAAGCTAAAAAAAAAAAGGGAAGAGAAAGAAAAATAAGGAAAAATCTACGCATCCTTTCACGCGGGTAAATACAAAACTGGTTAGGGTTACACTTACACGGTGATTCAGATAAAGGCGGTGTTTATAATTTATCTTCTTCCTGTGTCTACGCGTTCTGTGGTGTCTCTACCTTTGGTAGGCATATCACAGGATAGTTTGGTGCCTATCTAGTACCTACCTCCCCTTCATTTCTCTTCGTATTTTTGTGTGTAATTAGTTCATTTCTTGGCATCAGCAGCTCCTTATCTTGTATCTTTGTGTGTGTCATTCTTATCAGCGCCCGTTGTTTTACTGCATTTCTTGGGTGAAGGAAGGAGGAGGAGGAGGAGACGAGGGATGATTTGAAGGAGGAGGAGGAGGAGGAAGTAGTCGGGAGGCCATGATTACAGGGCATGAGTTAATGGTACCATACGCGTAGTAGATGAAGCTACCTCTCACCACACCTTTACCACCCCGGCTAATGGTGAATGGCTAATGGTGAATGGTTAATGGGGTAGTGGTGGATACGGGAGCAGAGTGGTAGGCACCTGTTTCCGGTGTGTTTGTATGGTGGTGGTGAGCTGTCTGCACCGTGGTGTGTGTGTGTGTGTGTGTGTGTGTGTGTGTGTGTGTGGTTTTTTTTTGTGGTAGTGTGTGTGTGTCTGTGTGTGTGTGTGTGTGTGTGTGTGTGTGTGTGTGTGTGTGTGTGTGTGTGTGTGTGTGTGTGTGTGTGTGTGTGTGTTATTCACCACAGTCTTGATCATGCGTTGAACTCGCGATCGCCAGCTATCACCTTTCTGGTTGGGAATTTAATGCTCTTAAAGACCGATCTTTTGGGTAAGGTTAGGACCTCACACACCACACTCACCCCATCCCTTTGTTTAAAGGAAACAGTAATTGTCCGCATGTCAGCAAAATAAAAAGCCCACAAAAAGGCTCGAACGCAGGACCACATCATTTCTTTGTTAGTTAGCGTGCGTGGGTATGTGTGTGTGTGTGTGTGTGTGTGTGTGTGTTTGTGTGTGTGTGCGTGTGTGTGTGTGTGTGTGTGTGTGTGTGTGTGTGTGTGTATCAATAAGTTTTTGTCTGATCGTATATATCTGCCCATTTTTCTGTCCTTGTTGTTGTTAATATTTTGTCAACTCTGTGGTTGACGCGAGCTTTTGCCTATAGCAGCCCGCTTGTGGAACTATGGCATTTCAATAAAAAAAGGCAGTGTGTTGGAGCTACCTTGGAGGGGGTACTCCCGAACGGTGGAAGTGAGAGTGGCCAGAGGGACAGATCTGATTACCGCAGCAGCAGCGGCGGCGGCACCTGGATGTCCGGGCTGCGGATGAGGTGGGAGGCGTTCCCTGAGGTGTAAGGTTGCCTCGCACTTCAGGAGGTAGTGTTGGAGTGCAAAGGGGGAGGTGCCCTGGCAGTGATCACAGGTGATGTCCACAGCGCCCTGGCGGATTTCCTCAAAGCAGGGAAAGCCGAGGCGGAGACGGTGTAGTCGGTCCCGTACGTGTGGGGCGATGGATGGGTCTCGGGGAAGTGGGTGGTAAGCTGTTGCAGCAGCGTACCAGGAGGCAGAGGGTGATGACAGGGCGACTGTGGCCTCGTGTTGCTGGCGGGACAAGGCGTGCGAGGCAGAATTTATTTTAAGTAGAGTTTGGGAGAGGCTGGGCAGAACAGCCGTAGTGGGGCTGGGGAGGGCAGCGGCTGATTTTGCAGCTCTGTCAGCTGCTTTGTTGCCACTAAGGCCTACATGGCTGGGAACCCAATTGAGGGTGATTTTGCAGCCACGTGCAGCCAGTCGCTGGGCCAGAAGAAGAGTGGAGGTGAGGAGGTTAATGTTGTCCTGTGGCTGTGTGTCTCTGAGGGCCTGGATAGAGGATTTTGAGTCTGTGTGTATGATGACATGAGGGGAGTGACTCTCCAGGGCGTGGTGAAGAACGCCACGAATGGCGACTAGTTCCGCCTGGAGACAGCTGGCGCCATCTGTTAGACGCCATTGTTTCGTGGTTTGTCCGCTCACAAAAGCCGCTCCCGCTGCTCCTGTGGCAGGATCTACTGACCCGTCTGTGAAGATAGTGAGAGAGGCAGGGGTAGTCAAGTCTTCCATGACCTGTCGCATATCCAAGCGTAAGGCAGCGGGGAGCCAGTGTGCCTTTGGGCGCTCAAGACTGTGGAGTGATGTGGTGATTAGAGGAGGGCCTCCAAGGCGTGGTGTAGCGAAGTTCGGGTGAGGGAAGTCCTCGCCCTTACTGAGGAAGGTTTCGTGTATTCCCATAGTGGAGGAATTGCTTCTGCAGCGCACGCTGGCCAACATTACCGCCGAAGGTTGTTGCGGGGCCTGGCAAGATGAGTTTGCAAACCTTGGCGGTGAGGGGCGTAGGGGTAGAGCAGGTGAGTCTTTTTGGCGAGCGGCAGGCGGTCCGTTCTTCGATACGGCGCCGAGTCGGGACTACCTGGCACCCTGAATGCAGGTTTGCAGATCTTAGTCCATCTGGGGGCGTTGATGATGACTCTCAGGGCGCTGTTTTGTGTGGCCTCTAGTTTTTGGTGTAGGGTGTTCGTGAGGGAAATAAGGCATGGAGCGGTATAGTCCGGGAGAGAGCGGATGGCGTGAATGTAAAAGGTGCGCTTCATCTGGAAACTGGCCCCCCCTTTTAAGCCAGTGATTGCCCGTAGGACGGAGATCCTGCTGTTTTCGCGCTCCTGCAGGTAAGCTACGTGAGTGCAGAGGTTGAGACGGTTGACGAACCAGATGCCCAGGTATTGGTGCGACGTGACCCAGGAGAGTGGTGTGTCCAGGATATAGAGCGGGGGGCGCGGCGCGTCACACCCAAAGGCCATGGCCTTGGATTTTGCCACATTCAGCTTCAAGCCTAGTTCCCTACACTTGGTGGTTATGTCAGTCAGCAGGTTCTGGGCTCGTTGTGCGTGGGCGGGTCCAGTGCAGTAGATGGCAAGGTCGTCCGCATAGCAGAGAAGCTTAGTACCGGGTGGGAGTGGGAGAGAAATGAGTTCTTCCATTAATATGTTAAATAGGAAGGGGCTCAGAATGCTGCCCTGGGGCGTTTCGTTTTCGTGTTGATGGAGTTGAGACGTCTCCCTCTGAAAGGCAACTCTGGCCGCTCGGCCCGAGAGGAAGTCCCTGAGCCATATAAGGAGTCTGCCGCATACTCCCTTGCGGACCAGAAGCGAAAGGATCACTGGGCAGTTGGCGAGCTCAAAGGCTTTCTCGAGATCGAGAAAGGCTACTGTGGTACCTTCGGAACTGACAGCGCATAAGAGAGTGGATAGGCATTCAGCTGTTCCCATGCCCCGCCTGTAGGCAAAGAGGTCTTGATGGAGCGGACCGACAGCCCAGGTTAGCCTGTTTAGGACTATCCGCTCCATGGTTTTGCCCACAAAGCTGAGGAGGGAGATAGGGCGCATGGCACCAGGATCTTTGGGCTTAGGTATGGGTATGATGGTAGCCTCCTTTCATTTTGGTGGTAGTTTGCGGGCCTCCCAGGAGGCGTTGAAGAGGGTGAGAAGGGCGGAGTGACCATCTGAGCCTGCGTTGGTGATCATGGAGTATGTAGTCCTGTCAGCCCCGGGGGAAGTATCTCCACTCGTCTTAAGTCCCCGGCGTAGTTCGAGGAGGGTGAGGAATGTGTTGGTGTTTGACTGATCCTCACAGGCGCGGTCTACTTGATCATTTCTTGCTGGCAGGAGCTCTGTCAATCTGTCGCGTGTCTCAGCTGGTAGATTGTCAGTGCAGGTGCGAGTGGCAAATGAGGAGGCGAGCCTCTCTGCTTCGCGAGCAGGGTCAGGGTGGTGGGGTCGGATGGGCCGTTTGTTGCCTGCGATGACTTGTAACTGTCGCCACATTTCACCGAGTGACGAGTGGGAGTCGAGCCCTCGACACCAGTTTAGCCAGTGCTCCCTCCGAATGTTAGCTTTCCTCCTGTTGGCAGCACTGACAACTGCCTGAAGGAGCGCCCTGTTTTGAGCCGTTGGTTTTCGGCGGTAGTGTCTGGGGGTGGAGTTAAGGTGGCTTTTGAGCTCCCTCACGCGGTCGTTATAAAACCAGTAGTCCCGAGGGGGCTTTGTGGTAGAGGAAGATGTGAGCGGGATGCTCTCGGATGCGGCGGCGTGAAAGACATCTGTAAGGGCGGCCTCATTTTGATCAAGGGTGAGGGATGGGTCAAGAGTGGAGAGGTGTGTTTTGAGGGCGGTTTGAAACCTTGCCCAATTGGCCAGTTTTGTGTTCCATCTGGGGGCGGGTGGCTGGGGAGAGGAGACTTTAGGTAGGTTGAGATGGCAAATTATGGCAAAGTGATCGCTGGTTAGTGTGGGGTGGAGGGTCCAAGAGGCGGAGGGGCGAAGAATGTCAGTGACGAAGGAGAGATCAAGGCGTCCTCCGTGCATATGCGTTGGCTCTCCGTTGTTGAGGAGAGCAGCGCCAGGGGTGCCGGTGAGGGCGGTCTCGAACTGCCGTCCTGCTGAATTGGTGCGACCTGGAGAGTGAAGAATAGGGTGGTGACAGTTAAAATCCCCGCCTATGAAGGTCGGCGAGGATGCGGCGTGGGCGAGGAGCTCATCTAGCTCAAGGGAATTGACGTCGGGAGGCTTATAGATGTTGTATAAGTCGAGGGTGGAATGGGCAAGGTGTAGTGTGACGCCCTGGATTTCCACTCTCGGGCCACAAGGGATGGGAGCTGCGATGGTAGAGCACTGAATGTTATTCTTTACAAGAATAAAGCATCCGTTGGCTCCCCCTTGTACCTTGGGTAGGGAAAAATTTTGGTATCCTCGGAGGGAGACCGGGCGGGATGTGGTGGCTAAGGTCTCCTGGAGGAGAAAAACGTCTATGTTTTCTCCGTGGGCTGCTTCATGGCGGAGGTGGAGCTTGCCCTGGACTCCACGGATCTTCCACTGCAGGAGGCGAAGCCCTCCATGATTTCTGTTCCCGTCCCTGGTGGGTGGCGTGGCCTCGGCTTCGTCATGGCTGGAGCCAGGTTGTTGTATTGGTTTGGTTGAGTCATGTCGGGGGAAAGGTCTGGCTGAGTCTTGTTGAGTCCGAGGGTTTGTGGGTCCGAATCTGGGTTGGGTGATGGGGAGGGTGATGGGGAGGGGGAGGGGGAGAGGAAGGTGTTGGAAGTATCGGGTGTGATGGGGGGAGTAGCGTGAGTTTTTATCTGTGATTTTTGCTGCTGGGTGGGCAGAAGGGGGCTCGTGGAGTTTTGAGGTGAGTGAGTGAGGAGCGTCTGATTGACTAGTCGCTCTACCAGGGGCATCACGATTGACGAGTCCACTTCCTTCTGGAGGAGTGTCGCTATGGACATGACTAGGCCGGAGAGGAGGTCTTTCAGAGCTGTTAGTGGAAGAGTGACAAGACTCTCCCTGTCTGTGGTCGGCTGTGAAGTTGGTGTGGCTGTTACCGTGGGAGGTTGGGTGGGGTGAGCAGTGATGTTCAGGTGGGCTTGATTGTGTGTTGCCACGGAGGGGATTGAAGCAGGGTTTAGGGGTGTGAGCGGGGTTTGATTTTGTCGTGTCTGGATCTTGGGAACAGGTAGGGGAGGAAACTCCTCGAGGATGTTGGGAGGAGTAGATTGTGCGGGGCGGGGCTGTTGAGGAGCGCCCCATGTGAAGGTTCCTGGTGGAGCCACGGAGTGTTTCTCCAGCCATGCGGCTTGGCCTTGTATTCCCTGAAGGACGTGTCGTCGCCTCTCTTCGCATTTGTGGTTCCATGCGTGGTGAGCTTTGCCGCAGTTGGGGCAGCACGATGTGATTTGTTCCTTTTTTTTTTATTTCTCGAGACATATGGAGGTGTCGTGAGGGGCGCTGCATATACCGCATTTTTTGGCCTGTCGGCAGCGATAGATGGTGTGGCCGAAAGCGTGGCAGGGGTAGCAGCGCATGGGCTCCGGGGAGAATGGGCAGAGGTAAAATGTTCCCCACATTCCCAGGTCCAGCTGACTGGGTAGAATTTGTCCCTCCAGTGTGACGCGAACCTGACGTGTTGAGACTCCATCTCTCGTGGCGGTGCAGCGAGTCGTCTCCAGGACATGGAGGTGTTTTTGAAGGGGCTCCAGCGGGAGGCGGAGTGGGTAACCCATCCCTATTCCTGTGATTTTTGGTGGGGTGGGCTGTACTAGGTCGCTTCACAGCTTTGTGGGCTTCACAGGTTTGGAGTTGATGGATGTGAGGCTTAGAAGAGCAGCTAGAGTTTCTTCGTCCTTGGGGTGAAGTAAGAAATCGTTTTCTCTGCCGGGGCGGGCTGTGAAATTCAGCTCTGGATAGGCGTCCTCTATGGCGTCTATCAGGGTATAGGGAGTCTCGAATCCCTCTGTCTGAGGAACTCGTACCATTGGGGCTGTCGATTGAGGTAGAGCAGTCTGAGCGGCCAGTTGAGGGCGTGAGTTTGGTTTTGTGCGAAGTGGTTGGAGGCTCTCTCTCTCTCTCTCTCTCTCATCTCATCTCTCCTCTCATCTCTCTCTCTCTCTCTCTCTCCTCTCTCTCTCTCTCTCTCTCTCTCCATCTCTCTCTATCTCTCTCCTGCTCTCTCTCTCTTCTCTCTCTCTCCTCCCTCTCTCTCTCCCCTCTCTCTCTCTCCTCTCTCTCTCTCTCTTTTTCTCCACACACACACGCACACACACACACAACCCCACACACACTCACACACATACACACGCACACGCACACACATACACACACACACACACACACACACACACACACACACACACACACACATATATATATATACACACACACACACACGCACACACACACCTTGAACACAATTACCGAGGCTTGTAAGATTTACGACATTTTCTGATCCTTTCTGATCGAGGGCGTTCCCTTATGGACGGACATAGGAGTACATAGGAATACATAGGAATAACAGACACCAGGAGACCTATTGGTCCATAACTAGGGTATCTGCTTAACTACATACTACTAACTATCAACTACATGTAAGAAGACAGTTGGAAAAGGATACCATGTCCCTAAAAAAGGTAGGAACATGGAAGTTTCGTAGTGAAGAATGATAGGATATGAAGTACATATGCTAACTACAAATTCCACTAGCACTAATCGATCCGGGGGACTATAATATGAATTCGAAGGGCTATATCAAAACCCATTTACTTTACAGTACGTGTCAAGTCTGTTTTTAAATGAAGTTATTATGCTAGCTTCGACAACATTTGCTGGTAATTTGTTCCATCGATCAACAACTCTTAACATTGAAAATATTTTACGGAGATCTGTGCTGCAACGTTGACCATTCAGTTTTAAACCGTTGTTTCTCGTTGTCACGTGAGGAGAAAGCTCGAATAAGTTCTCTTTATTAATGGCATCAATGGCACCCTGGTAGCGCAGTCCATAATGACGGCGGGTCACGTCAAGAAGTCTTACGGCGGATTGGCATAGCCCACGGTGTTATGGACTTGCTCAGCAGGAGTATTTGGCGCTGTCGATACCTGTGCAGGAGGACAAAGATCTGGATCTTCAAGTCGCTTGTGATCACTGTCCTACTATATGGTTGTGAGACATGGACACTAAATAGTGACTTGAAGAGACGAATCGATGCATTTGGTAATAAGTGTCTTCGCAGAATCATAGGGTATCGCTGGGATGATTACGTGTCATATCAGCGATTGCACCGTGAGACTGAATAGAGGCCTATTACCTGCATAGTCCATCAGCGCCAACTTCGCCTATATTGGCATGTGGCACACTACCCTGAAACCGGTCCTTCCCATCGGGTTGTATATGTAAGAGACAATCCGGCGTGGAGGAGGCCAAGAGGGCGCCCACAAGGCTCGTGGCTGGGGCAAGTTGATGTCTCTTGTCGAGAGTTGCTTGGTATGGGAAAGGAGCCTCCATGGGGACTCGCGCGTGGTGACCACCGGGAGTGGCGTCGTAGGGTGGGTGAGGCGACGCGCTCCCCGACGTATGCCCCCAATGATTGATTGATTGATTCCGTAGTCTCTCTTCATAAGATGAATTTCGCAGAGATGGAATTAGTTTGGTTGGTATTCTTTGAACTGATTCCAATTTGGTTTGATCTTTTACGAAACAAGGCGATCAGAATTGAACAGCATATTCTAAGTGCGGCCTAACCAAAGACGTGTATAACTGTGTCATTACTTTCGATGTTCAAAGTTGCGTTTGATGAAGCCCAACATCATATTCGCCTTTTAACTGGCAGCAAGGCAATGCGTACTGGTTTTAACATCATTACTAATGGTGATACGTAAATCCTTTTCCTGCTGTACTTCAGTTAGTGATTTATTTTGCATTTGATAGTCATATTTGAGGTTATCGTTGCCTATATGCGTTACTTTACATTTTTGGAAATTGAATTTTAATAGCCATTTATCACTCTAATCTGATAGTTTGTCTAAATGACGTTGTATGAGTTCGCAGTTTTCTCTAGTATATGCTTTACCGCCAAATTTGGTGTTATCTGCAAATTTCGATATTATAGATAAAAGTCCGCAGTCCAGATCATTGATATATATCAGAAAAGAATAGGACCCAAGACCGAGCCCTGAGGCACAACACTAGTAACATCTAATCAATCAGATGCCTCGCCATTTATTACTACCCGTTGTTTACGATTTGAAAGCCAATCGCCAATCCATGAACATAGCTCTCTCCTAAACGGTGGATAGTGGGAAGGAAAAGGAGCAGAGAAAATCAAGAGAAAAGGGAAAGAAGGCAAGTAAACAGAGGGAGGAAACGGAGAGGATGGATGAAAAACAGTGATAAAGGAAAGTAGGAATAGTATATATAGTATGTATAGAGCATAATGAATAACTGTTTAATTGAAAAGAACGACTAAGCAATACCATATATGTAAATGAAAGAAAGAAAATTGATTAATGAAAAAATGTAATAATTCATGTTAGATGATTGCATTTAAGGAAGGGAAGGTTGAGGGAAGGATATTCGGAGTAAGGGAAGAATGGATAAGAAGAAAGGAAGGACATTAGAAAGAGTAACGAAGTAAATGAAGGAAGATAGGGAGAACACGAAAATAATTAGGTAACTGCAGGAAAAGAAGGAAGGAGTGAAGGATGTGATGAAAAACGGATGGAAGAGATGAAGGAAGAAGGAACAATGACGGAAAAAGGAATGGGGAGAAGAAAAGGAGGAAGAGAAAAATTAGATTAGAGATTAAAAATTAAGATTAAAAGGGATGGAGTGAGGGAGAGAAAAGAGGGAGGGATGGAAGGAGTAAGGAAAGAAGGGGCATGGAGAGAAAGTGTGATGGAGGAAAGGAAGGAGGGAGGGAAGAGAGGATAAGATAAGATACTTTGATCCTATCTAGACACTTTGCAAGTACCAACTACTAGGTTATTGACTATACAAAGCGCCACCACACCAGGACGAATTTGGTGGACTCGAACCGCTGACCGAATGGCGCAGGGATTCTGCAACACCAGTCCGTGATTCTACCAACCGCACCACCCTGGCGGGTAGGAAGAGAGGAGTGAGGGAAAAAGGGACACGGAGAGAAAGAGTGATGGTGGAAAGGAAGGAGAGAGGGAAGAGAGAAGGGAGAAGAGAGGTGAGAGGTGAGCAGTAATTGAGGAGGAATGTGTGGATGGAGACTGACCCCTGGAGCCCTGGGGGGCGAGAGAGAGAGAGAGATGAAGAAGAAATAAAAGAGACAGACAGAAAAGAATAACACTTACGTCTGTTCCACTAATGACAAAAATGTACTTTCTGAAAACCGGGGGAGGGGAAAGAAAGAGAGGACGAATTAATATAGAAGAGAGAGATAGTTATATAGATAGACAGAGAGAGATAGTTATATAGATAGACAGAGAGAGAGAGAGAGAGAGAGAGAGAGAGAGAGAGAGAGAGAGAGAGAGAGAGAGAGAGAGAGAGAGAGAAAGAGAGAGAAAGAGATATCTTTAATTTCAGATTATTAAAGCGTGAATTTCTACCGCGAGATAAACAAAGAGAGATTAGAGGAGAGATAAGAGGAGATAAGGAGCGGTATCACGGTCTTGATGCTGTGTTTTGCTCATCAGTAATTGTGGCTCTTGGGTGGCTGTCTGTCTCTGTCTGCCCGTCAATTTTTCCTTTTCTGTCCTTTTCACCTCTCACGCCAAAAAAAAAGTTTCCATTTTATATATTGACTAGCCGAAAAACCGCCCTCCGGGCGGACTTTTTGGCTAGCTCCTGCGGAGGGCTTTTGGTGGGCCTACGGCCCAATAATTGTAACACTTGTATTTCAATGATAATGTATTTCACACAACCATGAGTTTAATCTCACAGAATAATTTTTGGGTTATCACAAAATCTGACAAAATATTACTGCAAAGCAGCAGGGTGGACAATTTTCTTGGTATTTTTGTTGGGTGTGAGGATAAAGAGCTTGCTGCCATCTCCTACTCTTGAGCATCCAACATAGAGCTGACCATGGGAGAAGCAAGGTTGAAGTAGATGAAGTCCAACATACTTCAGTGATTGGCCTTGTGACTTGTTGATTGACATGGCAAAGCTGACTTTCACTGGAAGCTGAAGTCTCTTGAAATCAAATGGCATGTCTGATGGGATGGATGATTGGACTCTTGGGAATGAACACAACTTCTCCCTTTCCTTGTCCAGTGATGATCATGGCCTCCAACAGATGAGGAAGCATCTTCTTGACAATTAATCTTGTTCCATTGCAGAGCTTTGGAGGATCCAGATTTCTCATCAGCATGATTGAAACACCCTCTTTGAGAGAGAGTCTATGGGGAGGAGTTCCTGGAGGTTCCAATAGGACCGAAGTAATAGGACTGAAGTAAAAGAAACCGTCCGTCAGTCGTGCGTTCGTTTCGATATCTTTCTTTTTTCAGGCAAAATATCTCGCGTAAATTTTTTTTCTCACAATTCTCGCTAATACTAACATTTTTTTAAATAAAAAAAATGACCGGATCATCCCCAAGGTGGCCTTAAAACATTCCCCTTATCGACCTGGTTCCAAAACTGTGCCATATGATGGGATTGCGCCACTGGGGACGGAACCTATAGCGGACACACACACAGACGCACACTTTCGATTATATTATTATATATAGTAAGTCATTTTAAAGTGCGAGTCATTTAAATTATTTTCTTTGTATTAGTTTTATCTGTTTGGAAGCTTGGCTGTCAAAAAAAAGGAAAAAAGAAAACGTTACACGCTTGTAATGGCTGTTCAATATTGACCAAATAATTATTAAAGGTAAATGTGTGTGTGTGTGCGTGTGTGTGTGTGTGTGTGTGTGTGTGTGTGTGTGTGTGTGTGTGTGTGTGTGTATCCTGTGTGCGTGCGTCTGTGCATCTGTGTCTGTGTATGTGTGTGTGTGTGTGTGTGTGTGTGTGTGTGTGTGTGTGTGTGTGTGTGTGTGTCCCTACCTCCCCCTCCCCCTCCTTCCGCCCCTCCCCCTCTCCTCCTCTTCGCTTCCGCTTCCTTTGTTAGCCGAGCAAGGTGATCATTAATGAGCCATTACGTTCACCTTTTACTCACCCGTTCATGGACTCATTTTTGCCTGCCACTCATTAACTAACTTTTTCTCCGTGCTTGTGAGGGAGAAGCCCACGCGGCTTTTACTTTTTATAACTTTTTTTAATAACTTAATAACTTGTTTCTTTTAAGCTATAATTGTTTTTAGTGCAGGATGTTGTAGGGAAAATAATGTTGTAAGGTAAAGTACAGGTAGGAAGGGAGGGAGGGAAGGAGGGATGGAGAGAGGAAAGGATGGAGAGGAAGAGAGAGGAAGGGAAGGAGGGAAGGAGGAAGGGATGGAAGAGGGAAGAAGGGATGGAGGGAAGGAGGGAGGGGGGAAGTAGGGATGAGTAAAAGGGAAAGGTATAATAGTGTATGTACTATGTAGGGTTTACCTCAAGGATGGTTTTTGTCGTTCTATTTTTTTATGTTTGTGTGTCTATTTGTCTGTGTGTCTGTGTCTGTATATCTCTTTTTATATTTTATTTTTATTTAAACAGTTATTAAGCATACATATGGGTTAAACAGTAGATCAGGTAGGGCAGTAAATGTTCATGCTCTCTCTCTCTCTCTCTCTCTCTCTCTCTCTCTCTCTCTCTCTCTCTCTCTCTCTCTCTCTCTCTCTCTCTCTCTCTCTCTCTCTCTCTCTCTCTCTCTCTCTCTCTCTCTCTCTCTCTCTCTCTGCAATCAAGATCCATCCTTCTTTTCATGCCTCCCTCCTCCCACAT
>JACEEZ010005516.1:192500-200000 GCA_016584305.1 Chionoecetes opilio | reverse complement strand
TTGCATGTGTATGTGTGTGTGTGTGTGACGTGTGTGTGTGTGTGTGTGTGTGTGTGTGTGTGCACATGTGTGTGTGTGTGTGTGTGTGTGTGTATGATAATTTATGATAAGTTGAAGGTTGGGCGTCAGAAGTATTTCAACAGAGTCCGTTTGAGGCTTCGTACAACAATGATGATGATGATTATGATAATAGTGATAATAATGATGATATTATTGTTAATATCAGTGTTGTTATCAATACTGCTTCTACTACTACTACTATTTTTACAACCATTACTGTACTGATGAAACGTAATTATAATTATAATGATGGTAATAGTAATGATAATGATAATATCAATGACAATGATTATAATGATGGTAACAACAATAATAATAGTGATGATTATAATGTTAGTAATTATAATAACCAGCAGGAAGAAAGGGTAACATACTACTATCGAAGTAACTGTTTTTCTTGTTATTGTTTTCTTATATTTTTTTTTACATTTCTTAATCAGCAACATCCTCAAGATTACGTTTCTGTTTCCCTTCCCGAGGCGACAAAAAACAACAACACAGAGATGCCTTCCCACTCCTGACCTGCATTTCCTCACCCCTCCCATCACCCCTCCAACCCTCACCTCTCTGACCCCACATATTCTCCCCTCTCCCTCCCTCCCTAGTCACCCCTCACCTGTACATCACCCCTCTCCGATAAGCGCCCCTCCCCTCACCCCTCCCCCTTATTTATCACCCCAACCCCCCCTTCTCTTCATCCTCTCTTATTTTACTTGATATTTCCATTCCTCGCTTCTCTGTCCCTTATTCTGTATATCTTCCTTCCCTCCCACACATCATATTGGCTTGTCTGTTCTCGCTATTTATTTCCCTATTATCTTTCCTATCTTGATTTCCTTGTTATGTTTTTTCAAGTTTTTTTTATTTTAAAGTTTGTTATACGTTTTTATATGTTTTTATAGTTATAAGTTTTTATTTTACTTTGTTGTACATGGTGTTTGTGAGTAAAATGTTTAGCCTAGAGAGCCAAAGCAATGCAGTTTATCATAAGTATATGTTGTAGAAGATAAACCCGAGGAAATTTAAGTTCTGTTCTGTGTTGTGTATTATTTGATCTTATCTTGAGAGCCAATTTATCTTTGATCGTTTGGGGTGGACTAAAAATGTTTTTCCTCGGGTGGTGATTAGTCTGTTAACTGAAATACTTGATAAAGTATTTTGTGATGTTATTGTGATGTGTTTGTCAACAATTGGAAGTCGTAATAATGTGAGAAGGGTTTGGTTAAGTGATGAGGGTAGTTATTGCACAAGTCAAAGAGTATGACTTCACTCCCATCAAAGCAATACAAACTGTTTTTAAACAGGATTTTAGACTGTTTCAAACCCTGTTACTTGCCAGCAAGGCCTTCCCAACTAGGAAAATATCACACACACACACATACACACACACACACACAGTCACACACACAGTCACACACACACACACACACACACACACACGTGTGTGTGTGTCCGACTGAACGGATCGGTGGGTTAGAGCGTCCGGCACCATTCTGTGGTCCGACATTCGATCCCCGGCCCCGCTCATTCCCGGGGATTTTTCCACTGACAAATTCAGGCGGTTACTATCCCCCTTGAGCAAGGGGGTAGTGGTGTGTGGTGTGTGAGGTTCCAGCATTACCCAAAGATCGGTAATAATGAGCTCCAAGCTCGCACTGAGAGGGTGAAACTGAGTTGGTATGAGGGAGGGAGGTATAGAAACTGAGAGTATGACCCGCGTGGACAAGACCATGGGTGAATGATACACACACACACACACACACACACACACACACACACACACACACACACACACACACACACAGCGACCTTCACACCCTCTGCTCATGAGTCAAAACAGGATACTTATGGCCCTAACGACACCTGCACGGACGCTCTAATTGGTTCGTTGGGCGCCAGTAAATTGCGTGCGAGCCTCCACCAATCACAGCCGCCGCGCTATTACTCAGCGAGGCGCGGCGCACAGCCTTCGTGGGCACTGCCGCGCTGGGTGACGCGAGGGGCGGGTTGTATTGCCAAGTCCAGGACGACCAAGGGCACAGTCACGCACTCTTGTCACTTATATCATCAGGGGAGGATAAAGTAAAGTGCGATCGGTGTGCGTTTCTCTCTCTCTCTCTCTCTCTCTCTCTCTCTCTCTCTCTCTCTCTCTCTCTCTCTCTCTCTCTCTCTCTCTCTCTCTCTCTCTCTCTCTCTCTCTACCACTTATTACTTTTATGTTTATTCTTTTCGCAGTCAGCTGTCACTTACCTCATCATAGGAGGATAAAGTGCGAAATGTGTGCGTCTCTCTCTCTCTCTCTCTCTCTCTCTCTCTCTCTCTCTCTCTCTCTCTCTCTCTCTCTACCACTTACTTTTCTGTTTCTTCTTTTCGCAGTCCGTGTGAAGAGAGACAAGCGTTGGAACTGTCAATTAGTCAGTCCCGGAGAAGAAATCAGGACGTGTCGGGCGAGAGGGAGGACTAATGAAGATGTGAAAGGCTCTCTAAATACTGCTAAGGGGAGGGAGGGAGGGGAAGAAGAGGTGAAGAAATGCTGTGAGTGGTAGGGAGAGGGTAAATAGTGTTGGTATGAAGAATGAGGGAGGGAGGGAGGGAGGGAGGGAAAGAAGAGAAGAGAAGGAGAGGAGAGGAGAGGAAAATAATGTAAGAGGAAGGGAGAGGGGAGGGTAAAGAGTGTTGGTATGAAGAATGATGGAGGGAGGGTGGGAGAGAGGGAGAGGAAGGGACTGGGGGGAGGAGGTGAAGGTAAGAGGGAAGGGTAAGAGGGAAAGGAAGGTAAGATAAGGAATAGAGGCAAGGCGGTGTATGCGTAACCAAGGGTGTCGAAAAAACCTCCAGAGACCCATTACAGACCACGGGGCATTGAAGCAGATTCCTTGACAGACCACAGAGGGTCATTATAAAGCTGACGCAGAACCATTCAAGACCACAACAGACCATTACGGACCAAGGAAGATGAGGAGAGAGACAAACAGAAAGACCCTCAAAGTAGCCACAAAAAGAGTTGTCAACACACTTATTTAAGACACTGATGATTAAGGCAGGCAATCATATCAGACCTTAAAATCGTCCCTTGGAAGACTACAGACTTGCACAGACCACAGACTTTGACACCACATAGTAGACTCACGTTAATCCACTAGAACACATAAAAATATCATCACCAGACAACGAAAGACCATGAAAATGACCAAAAACACACAATACAACATATTGGAATCACATTAAACCACTAAAACCTATAAGAAAATATACTCTAGACAACTAAAGACCATGAAAATCAACCACAAACATCCAAAACACAAAAAAACGTACACCACCTCACATAACACTACATAACAGACCCCATTTAGACCACTACATTTCTATAGAGGTAAAGATTCCACTACAACATACCCAGCATTACTACCTCGACCCCTTCAGACCACCACAGACCCCCTCAGACCACTAGAGGGCCGAGTAAAACCACCTAAGACCACCTCTGACAACCTCAGACCTCCTCAGACCCCCTCAGACCCCCTATGACCACCTATGACCACCTAAGACCTCCTCAGACCACCTCAGACCACCCTCAGACCACCTCAGACTAACTTCAGACCACCTCAGACCACCTATGACCACCTATGACCTTCTCAGACCCCCTCAGACCACCTCAGACCAACTCAAATCCCCTCAGACCTCCTCAGACAACCTCAAACCACGTCAGACCTCTTCAGACCACCTTCAGACCCCTTCAGTCCACCTTAAACCCCCTCAGACCACATCAGCTTACATCACACCCTCAGGCTACCTCGAACCACGTCAGACCACCTCAGACCAACTCAGATCCCTTTAGATCACCTTCAGATCACCTCAGACCACCTCAGACCACCAGAGGGCCGCGTAAAACAACCGGGTAGTGGACCACCGCGGCGAGAGGAGGGCGGTGGTCCGAGGTGGTGATGGGGACGTCAGATAAGGGCACATACAGCGCAAGGCAGAGACGTAGGTCCTCTTGAAAACGTGGCGATAGCGTTCTTTACAACCCTAGAGAGAGAGAGAGAGAGAGAGAGAGAGAGAGAAGCACGATTATGGTCAGGTCCGATAAGTAAAGTTATCTCACTCTGGAATCGGCATTGCACAAAGTATTTGGGTTGGTTTTGTGAAGTTTACGAGGTTTTTCTAGGCGCTGTAATGCTCTCTCTCTCTCTCTCTCTCTCTCTCTCTCTCTCTCTCTTCTCTCTCTCTCTCTCTCTCTCTCTCTCTCTCTCTCTCTCTCTCGTTCTTCAATATTTTTTGTAAGCCGAGCACAATATTTAATGGGCAGAATTGACTAGGTCATTTTTTTTTCATTACCTTCTTACCTCCTTAGTAAGGAGGTGCACCGCTCTCTTTAATGTTAGAGAGAGAGAGAGAGAGAGAGAGAGGAGAGAGAGAGAGAGAGAGAGAGAGAGAGAGAGAGAGAGAGAGAGAGAGACCCATCCTCGGTCTTGCTCACGCTAGCTTGACTCATGATCGCGAAGTGACTGATCTTTGAGTAATGCTGGGACTTCACCCCCCCATCCCCTTGCTCAAGAGGTACAGTAATCACCCACATTTATCGGTAAAGAGTCGTCGGGAGAGAGCGAGGATCGAACGTGTGCCACGGAATGGCCTGACACGCGCCCTAAACCATTTTACACCGCAGGTGTGTGTGTGTGTGTGAGAGAGAGAGAGAGAGAGAGAGGGAGAAGAGAGAGAGAGAGAGAGAGAGAGAGAGAGAGAGAGAGAGAGAGAGAGAGAAGAGGAGGAGAGAGAGAAGAGAGAGAGAGAGAGAGAGAGAGAGAGAGAGAGAGAGAGAGAGAGAGAGAGAGAGAGAGAGAGAGAGAGAGAGAGAAAGTTGTTTTAGAAAATAGAGGAATAAGGAGAAAGAAAGGGAGATGCATCTGGCAAGACAGGAGAGGGAGAGAAAGTTGAATTAGGAGACATAAGTAAATGTGAAAGAGAACTTAACTTGTAATAGCAATCTAAACTTATTCTTTCACATCCTTTATCAAGACAGTATATATATATATATATATATATATATATATAATATATATATATATATATATATATTATATATATATATATATATATATATATATATATATATATATATATATATATATATATATATATATATATTATATATATATATATATATATATATATATATATATTATATAATGTGTATCAAGTATAGGCGTCCAGCCTCTGGCCCCTTTGCTTTTGGCTCAGTTCTTGCGGCTGGAACGTGGCAGCGAGCCACGTTCCAGCCAATTAACTCATTACGCTAATTACTCATTAAGGGCTTGTTCTACGCAAAATGTTTGTTACACAGACCCCATTGATTTTGACAGCACTACTGGCATGTCAAATTTCAGCTCAATCCGACAATATTTAGGAGTAGTTATTAACTTTTTGGCTTAAACTTGGTTCCACTCCCCTTACGCGAATGGGTTTTATGGTAAGTAGCAGCTCGCTTCGCTCGCTGCCAATAATTGTCTCACAAAGAAAAGGAATTATTATAGTTCCCCTTTCAAATCAGTATTTTAGTTTCGCGCCAGAACTATTGATGGTGCTGTCTACCAATCTTTGCTTCACCTCCTTTATTTATCAGCCCAACCCCGAGCTCACGGCGGGTTGCGGCTGTCGCCACAAGACTGCCAGGCGGCGACATCACACACTGTCACCATGAGCCAAAGAGCGGCGTGGTGAGGCGATGAGGCACAGAATTACAGTCACACATCACGTAACAACAGAATATGGGTGCAATCATGGCAGGATTTTAATGTGACGTTGCTGTGTACTTCAAGAGTTACAGACGAGTAATTTGAGCATTATCGTGTCTCAGGCATCCTTCGCCTACGTCACGGCGAGCTGAGCTCCGAATCGCTGGGTTGTATTACGTTCCCCTATTCTACCATTGCCCTAACCTTATGCACTAATGAGTGATTTGAATGTGCCTGAGCTGATGTACTGTCATGCTGCACACACGCGGTACTTTTATGCTGCCGTGTTGCACTGAGTGGCCAAGGCGTGTGCTTCGCGCACTGCCACGGCTGCTTGATCCACTGCGACTGAAGCGGCAGTGAAGCCCGCTGTAACCCGCCGCCCCATGCACTTGACTTCCAGCAGGGCGAGTGTGTGACTGTATGTGTTACAGACGTGTGTGTGTTATCGTTATTATCTAGACTATAATTATGTGGTGACGAGGGCAGACTATCAGTGATGTCCGTGGTGACGTGAGGTAAGACTATTATGTAGTGTTTATTGATATACGTAAGAAGCTGTAGAGAGTACACAGGCGATGAGGCGGCGAGGTGTGGGGTGAGGGAGGGGGTCGGGCGGCGGCCATTACGCTGAGTCCCGATTGGTTTATAATAATGTTGTTGTCCCTGGTTTTGTGGGCGAGTGGGTATATTTTACACTAGGACCACAATTCCCTACACAAGTGGGAGTATGATTTCTGCTTACATTAATGGATTCTAGGAAACATTCTCTCTGAGCTTCCGTCGCAAATCCTTACTTTTGGAGATAATGACGTTGTTTATAGGGAGTAGAGAGACAAGTGTTTACGTGCGCCTCACTCTTCTTCCTCTTGTGACCTGCTTCGCCTCTGTTCTTCCCTCACCGCGGACACTTTTTAATGATGATTATTTGGCTTTAGTTAGGAGGTTAAAACGTTGGGTTAGGTTAGGTTAGGTTAGTTAATTTTCATATCTCCTATACACTCTCCTTCCTATTAATAACATCTTATATCTCCGAAAGTAGTGATTTGCGACGGAAACTCAGTGAGAGAAAGTTTCTTAGAATGAATTATGGTACACGGAAACCATACTTCCAATTGTGTAGAGAATTCTGGTCCTAGTATAAAAATTTACCGGTTAGGGGTTCAATTGTGGGGTAAGGTTAATCATTTTTTTTTTTAATCCCGTACTCTCCTTCCTACCAAAACATTTTCAGTCTCCAAAAGTAGTAATTTGCGACGGTAGCTCAGAGAGAAAGTTTCTAAAAATCCATTCAGATGAACAGAAACTATACCCCCAAATGTGTAGAGAATTATGGTCCATTAGTAAAAATATACCGATTATTTCCTGCGTGATCATAAGCTGGTGTGGATAGACAGTCCACCATTGTGATTTAAGGCAGAAAAATGCTACCCTGAGGCAACAGGAGCTACAGGAGTTACAGTGAGGACAACAGGAGCTAGAAGAGTTATTTGAAGATAATGAAGAAAAAAGTAACAAGGTAACAAAGTGTATGAAGTAAGGTAACATAATTACCTAATTTAAACTTAACATACAAACTTTTCTTCGTTGTTTTTTCGTAATACTTTTATGTCCGCTCACCACGTGACGAGAATGTAATGTGCATTATTACTCTACGAGGTAATGTGATCAGTTCGGTTTCTTTGTATTTCTGTTTGTTAACAAGATT
>JACEEZ010005516.1:152500-187500 GCA_016584305.1 Chionoecetes opilio | reverse complement strand
GAGGGGTAAGGGGGGCTAATAGGGTAGGGGGTAGGGGGTAGAAAGGGGATACGTAGGTAGTGGAGGATGTGTTGGGGATGGAACAGGAGGTGAGGGTGTGATGGTAGGTGGTGGTGGAGGGGATAATGGGGGTGGAGGAAGAGGAGGGGAGGAGTGGGGGCCGTCATTATCCGCGCCAGGGTATGCAAGGCAGAGATGTACAGCGCGATAAGACTTGCTGAGGGGCATGCACGCCTTACCCTGACTGTTGCTGGCTGGCTGAGAGTTTAGCTGGCTGGCTGGCTGGCTGGTTGGCTGGCTGGTTGGCTGGCTGGTTGGCTGACTGGCTGGCTAGATGGCTGGCAGTGTAGATGGGTGGCTGACTGACTAGATGGCTGATTGACTGACTGGTTGGCTATATGGGTGAGATCGACTGACTAACTGACTGACTGAGAGTTTGGATGCATGGCTTGCTGGCTTGCTGGCTGACTGACTGGTTAGCTGACTTAAATGGTTGGCTGACTGGAGGATTGACCGACTGACTGACTGATTTAGAGTTTGGATGGATGACTACTGACTGGCTGGCTGGCTGACTGGCTGGCAGGTTGCCTGAGTGGCCGGAGAAGAAAAATCCTGAAGTGAGAAAATTACAGAATGAGAAGGTACAAGAAAATAAGAAAAAAAAAACCTGTGCGAGGAATAGACAAGTATGAGCATATTCATAAGCCTCACTTGCCTCACACACACACACACACACACACACACACACACACACACACACACACACACACACACACACACACACACACACACACACACACACACACACACACACACACACACACACACACACACACACACACACACACACACACACACACACACACACACACACACACACACACACACACACACACACACACACCACACACACACACACACACACACACACACACACACACACACACACACACACACACACACACACACACACACACACACACACACACACACACACACACACACACACACACACACACACACACACACACACACACACACACACACACACCCATCCACCTACACCCACACACCCACCCACCCATCCACCCACCCACCCACCCACCCACCCACCCACCCACCCACCCACTCACCCACCCACACACACACACACACACACACACACACACACACACACACACACGCCCTCCTCCTGGGCTTGACACGTCGGGGTAATGGGGCAAAATTATGGGTCATTTTATATATTTACCTCAACACCGTCAATCATTCATCACAGGCTTCACACACTACCTCCTCCTCCTCCTCCTCCCTGTCTTTCTCCTCTCGCCCTTTTTCTACCTCTCGACCTCCCGCCTCTTACTCCTCATGCTCAACTTACTCAACTTACTCAACTTACTCAAATTCCCGGTCCAGCGGTTGAAAGGTCGGTAGCGGAAAGGTTATGTAGTAATGTTGCGGCGGCTTTGTGTTCTTTATGTTTTATTATTTTCTTTTATGTTCTTTCCATTCCTCTTTTTAGTTGTATGACAAATATTTAGTTATATATTGCCTTGTATCTGTGTAAATTAATGTTATTTGTTTTTCTATATTTCTGTCGTTTCATAACATTATTTTTCTCGGGTTTTATTCTTTATCTGACGTGTGTTCCTATACTTTTTTTTGCCGTGTTTATGATTGTTTCTTCCACGTCTCTTCCTTTCCCAGAGGTTTTTCTTCCCCATACACGCAAGGGAGAAGGAGGGAGAGGGGCGGGAGAGGGAAAATGAGGGTAAAGGAGAGGGAGGGAGAGGGAAAGGAAGGGAGAGCGAGAGGGGAAGGAGAGGGAGAGGAAAGGTTGTGCATCACGCAACATTATTATGCCACACACACACACACACACACACACACACACACACACACACACACACACACACACACACACACACACACACACACACACACACACACACACACACACACACACACACACACACACACACACACACACACACACACACACACACACACACACACACACACACACACACACACACACACACACATAATGCTAGGTGGTGTACATGTAAACCTGACAACGTTTATACTCCAGTGATTTATGTACACACGTTTAAGATGCATCCCACGTATATGTGTACACCAAACAGACCTCACACGCACACGATCATGGACGTACACACAATAAAAACACATTACTGTTTCTAAATATAAAATAAAACAACGATTTTATCATCAATGAACACAAACATTTAAATACATTTCGATTGTATTTTTTTTTCATAACCTTCTATTCTTCTTATTCCTTGATTTTTCTTTATCTTTATTCCTCCTTCGTAGTTCACGTAAGACGAAGAGGGGGAGGGGGAAGGAGGAGGGGGAGAAAGGGGGTACATGAAGAGAACCGCCGGTGGGGAGGAGGAGGAGGAGGAGGAGGAGGAGGAGGAGGAGGAGGAGGAGGAGGACGAGGAGGAGGAGGAAAGGGTGAGAGATGACGGGGAGATAGCGGAGATAACTTGCTTTGTGGTGTGCGTGGCTCGGTTATTTTGTATTAGCCGAGTGTGTCATCAAGGGAAGATAACCATTGATTGTGTCCCGAGTGTGATGTCTTAATGCCGGCACGCAGGCTCTCTCTCTCTCTCTCTCTCTCTCTCTCTCTCTCTCTCTCTCTCTCTCTCTCTCGGCAATATTTTTCTATTTTAACAACAGAAAAAGTCCCTATTTGTCTACTTATATCTTATTTTATGCGTGCCCTTATTTATATCTATCTATCTATATTTACCAACCTAATTGTTTATCTCTCTCAGCAATATTTTATCTATTTAACAACGGAAAAAACCCTATTTGTCTATCTATATCTTAGTTTATGCGTGCCTTTATTTATCTATCTATCTATATTTACCAAGGTAATTATATCGATCTGTAGTTACGTTTATGCCGTCTATATTTACGGCCACTTTTATCTGTCCTCCACCTGTCAGTCCGCAACAACAGCACAATTTACGCGTACATACAAAGCCCATGAATGCCCTGATAGCGAGATCAACAGATCAATGGCCGAGATAAATAGATAAGTTTTTACGTGAATAAATATACGACCCACTAAAGCATAAGTCAGTGCGGAGGAATGTATTTGTTTGTTCTCTCTCTCTCTCTCTCTCTCTCTCTCTCTCTCTCTCTCTCTCTCTCTCTCTCTCTCTCTCTCTCTCTCTCTCTCTCTCTCTCTCTCTCTCATATTAAGCTAGCGATAACCTGTTTTCATTTTTTTATTTATTCACATCTATTACAGTTTGACAGAAGAAAACAAACAAACAAGGGGTGGAAACATAAAATTAAAAATAAAGAGAATAAAAAAATTAAAATAAATAAAAAAAAAAAAAATTATATATATATATATATACACATACATATATACATAAAAACGGTAATAGCAGGCATCAGCCTGCCGCTGGAGCCGCAGCAACAGTTAGGTCACAGGTGGGTGGGGTGTGAGGTCACTCCCGCTCCCTAGTAGTTTTGTTCATCGTGGGGTGGGGCGTCAAGCGCCACTTCCAGCAGGAGGGGCAGGTTTTCCAGAACCTGCCGCAGCACGAGGGCGGCCGCGTCCTCCAGCGGGCCGACGCGCTGTCTGAGCCGCGCCGTGGGGGCGCAGGACAACAGGTAGTGTGCCAAGGGACGGCGGGACAGGTGTGGACAGTGTTCACACGGCCGATCCTCAAACCCGTCCCTCATCTCCTCCAGGGTCCCGTAGCCAAGCCGAAGTCGGTATAGGACAACCTCCTTGGCCCGGGACAGCTGCTGGGCGGGGCAAAGGCCAATTCTCTCTTGGCCTTGGGCGGGGCGTAACGGCTCGTTGTTGTCTGTGGTCTAGGCGTGCCAGGCTGCCTGCCTCGAAGTCTGCACCAGCTGGCGATACTGTTACCCTGCGGCACAGGCGGCAGCACGTCTGGCCAGCACTTTGGCCCGCTGTATGCTGGGCAAGACAGTCAAGGTCACCGCTGGATGTCTGGTGGCCTCCGAGGCCGCCTCATCGGCTGCCTCGTTGCCACGCAGGCCTACGTGGTTGGGCACCCAGTTGAGACTAATGCGGCGCCCCTGCGTGGCGAGGCCCTGGATGTGGCCCAGGATGGCGGTGGTGAGCTGCACATTGTCCATCGGTATGTGGGGCTGCCGTAGGACCTGCAGGGCAGACATGGAGTCGGTGTGAATCACCACGACCTCCTCCTGTCGGCCCAGGGCGTGCTGTAGGGCGCGCTATATCGCCACCAGCTCTGTCTGCAGCATGAAGCAATGGTCGGGCGTCCTCCAGGACAGCACCTCACCTCCCGTAACCACCGCAGCGCCTGTCAGGCCCCTCTCAGGGTCGACAGAGCCGTCGGTGTAGTAGACGGCGACGCTGCTGGGGACATTGGCGTGCGCCACCGCTTGCAGGGCGTGCTGCCTCAGCTCCTCCCACGTGCACAACGCCTTGCCAGCTGGCAGTGCGGCGATAATCACCTGGGCGGCAGGGGGCTGCCACGGGGTGGCGCGACGTAGCTGGCAGCGGGGCGGTTAGGTCCGTCCAGCAGCAGGTGGGTGAGGCCGGGAAGGAGGTGGATGGCGGCGTCTGCCACCCTCTGCAGCCAGGTGTTGCCCGGCAATAGGTCCCGCTGCTGCTGTGGCAGGACCCTGCACAGCCTGTCCCGCGCGACAGACTCCCTTACTTGGCAGAGGATCTTGGCCACCCGACAGGCCACGATCTGTTGAACCCTGGTGGCTAGGGGCACCAACCGTGCCTCCGCCTGCATGAAACGGGTGTTGGCCCAGCGCGGTGCCCCCAGCAAGGTTCTCAATGCTTGGTTCTGAAGGAGCTCCAACCTCCTCTGCTGAGTGAGCGACAGCGCGTCAAGCACGGGCGCGCTGTAGTCCACCAAGGCGCGCACAGTATGCACGTAGAAGAGGCGCAGCACTGATGACGTGGTCCCGGCGTGTGTCCTGGTCATGGCCCTCATGATGTTGAGCCTGGTCTCACCCTTCTCCCTCAGATACGTGACCTGATTGGTGAAGGTGCGGCTCCGGTCAAGCCACATCCCTAGGTACTGGAAGGAGCGGGTCCAAACCAGCCTGATGCCCTGTATCTATAGAGGACAGACCAGGGGGGTGGCGGCCTTGAACACCATGGCTTTGGACTTCTCAGCCGATATTTTGAGACCCAGCTCTCTGCACTTGCAACTGACCAGGTCAAGGGCTTGCTGGGTCCGAGACACCCGGTCACCCCGGCCAGTGACGACCAGGACCAAGTCGTCGGCGTAGCTGAGTGCCGTGCCTTCCCGGAACGGCAGGCTGACCAGCTGCTCCATCAGGAGGTTGAAAAGGGTGGGGCTGAGGACCCCGCCCTGCGGCGTGCCGTTCTCCAGTTGTCTGTAGCTGGACTTGTGCCCCTGGAACCTGACCCTAGCACGGCGGTACCAGAGATAATCCTCAATCCAGCTGAGGAGTCTGCCCGGCACGCCCCGCTGCACTAGCGCGGCCAGGATGGCGTGGACGTTGGCCAGCTCAAACACCTTCTCCAGGTCGAGGAAGACGGCGAGAGCGGGGTGATTGTCGACTAGGCCCAGAAGGGCCATGAAGCTGGAGGTGCCCACCCCCGTGGTGAAGCCGAAAATGTGTGGATGGAGGTCTCCTAGGCGCCACAGGAGTCGGGCCAGCACCATCCTCTCCGCCGTCTTGGCAGTGCAGCTCATCAGGGAGAAGGGGCTCGGCCTGGTGGGTTCCCTGGGCTTAGGGATGGGCTGGATGTCAGCCTCCTTCCACGCAGAGGGCAGGCGGCCAGCCAGCCAGGAGGAGTTGATCAGGACCAGGAGTGCCGACTCCCCGGCCGCCCCAGCGTAAGCCAGCATGGAGTAGGTGACGCTGTCAGCGCCCGAAGCGGTGTCCCGTCCCTTCCTGGCCCTTACCAGCTCCTGGGGAGTGAAGGGCTGATCAGTGGCGTCGGGGCGAGCGCGTGCGGCGCCGATGACAACCTCACGCACAGGTTAGATTCGAACCTGCAGCCGCTGGACACGGGCGGGGAGTTGGTCGCTGCTACCCCTCGAGGCAAACATCCCCACCAGGCGCTCGGCCTCCTGTAACGGCTGGGGGTGGGCAGGAGGGCGGGGAGGTCTCTTTACGGAGGCAGTCCTCATCTTGCCCCACAGCTCGACTAGCTTCGTGTGCTGGTTAAAACTGGCGCACTATTCGAGCCATTTGGCCTCCTGCACCCGCCCCGTGACCTGCCGAGCGTGCCGCACCACCTCACGCAGCAGCTCTAGATTGGTGGGCGTCGCCCGCCTGCGGTACAATTTGCGGTGGATGTTAACCATGTGGTTCTGTTCCCGCACCTCCTGGTTGTAGAACCACCAGTTCTGGTTATACCGGCGGCCGGGGACCTTCTTTGGTATGGCCGCCTCCGCCGCCCTCTCGATGGCCGCCGTCAGGTCGCGTTCTCGCTGGTCCAGATCATCCGGTGGCTCGTAGGTGGCCCACCATGCTCTCGTCCAGGACGGCCTGAAACAAAGACCAGTCCAACCGCTGTATATTCCACCGCTGCGGGGGAACCTGTGGCAGCGGCTGAGTGACCTGCAGTGTAGTGGCGACTGCGTAGTGGTCACTGGTCAAAGTGGGGTTGACCCGTCAGGAGGTGGCCGGTGCCAGGTCACTGGAGACCAAGGTGAGGTCCAACCTGCCACTCCGGGCGTGGGTGGGCTCCCCGGTGTTAAGGAAGATAATTTCCGGCACCTCCTCCACCACCACGGCCAGGTGGCGACCTGCACGGTTAGTGGGGGAGATAGACTGCAGTATCGGGTGGTGGGCGTTGAAGTCGCCACCCACCAGGACGCTGCTGTGTGTCCCGAGGGAGAGCAGCTCATCGGCCATCAGCTGCCTCCTCCAACTGCTGTACACGTTGTACACAGTCAGCGGGAGGCCGGGAAGCTCCAGCTGCACTGCCATCACCTCCACGCTCTCGCCACAGTGCACGGGGTCCGCTATCCTGCGGTGCGCGCTATCCTGCGGTGCGGGAGAGCGCTGCGTACCACCACCACACAGCCCATCCTCGCCACATGAGAGGGAGTGCACCGTGTATCCCGCTATCCTCCACTCAAATAATAACCTCAGTTCCCGCGGAGCCTTGAGACTCACCTGACGCTAATACCAAGATAGCGCGGCCCGTGTGTGGGGAGATTGCAGATAGGGGAGCGTAGGTTGACAAGACTGCCTTATCTCCCATTGCTCCTCCCTCTTATCAGCGCGAGGGCCAATGAGAGGGCAGAGGAGAGGGAGGATGTGTGAGAGGGCTTCATGAGACATTGTACTGCGGGGACACAATGAGAGGGGACAGGGGTAGGCACGAGAGAGATACAATCAAGATAAACTCAAATTAATTGGTCCTCTAACCCTTAGCTCCTCCTCCTCCTCCTCCTCCTCCTCCTCCTCCTCCTCCTCCTCCTCCTCCTCCTCCTCCTCCTCCTACGGGCCAGCCAGATAAGATAACTCACACTCATTATGATAATCGCAGTTACCCCTATAAGGTGTTGGAATATGGGGAATACTTGTATAGGATGTTCGTGGTGTTGTGTTTACCTGCCCGAATGTAAATGGGATCGAGAGACCGCTTAAATATTACATGGACCGTCCTGTCTCCTTCTCTTCCTCCTCTTCCTTTTCCTTTTTGAGATATTTGTCTGTTGGTAATATTGAAGAAACTATTAACAGAACAATATTTGCCTACGCCATATGTACGCCTGTGGAGAGAGAGAGAGAGAGAGAGAGAGAGAGAGAGAGAGAGAGAGAGAGAGAGAGAGAGAGAGAGAGAGAGAGAGAGAGAGAGAGAGAGAGAGAGAGAGAGAGAGACCTAATAAAACAGACAAATACATAATCCCAGTTCTATTCTCACATTATCGTGCGACCATAAATTCTCCATAACACAAATATTGTGTCTCCTCTTTAAATAGGGCGAGTTGGGGAGCATTGTTTATGTTTTTGCCTTCGCCGTGAGTCCCCCTGAGCGCCGAGACCTGCCTGCCGGGGGGGAGAAAGGTATTGGAGGAGGAGGTGTGTTCTGAACACTTGCTGCCTTAACTTATCTACCTTGTAAGCCATCTGTGTGATTAATAACTGTTGAAATAGAAAAATAAAAAATATGTTCACAGAGCAGAGGTGTAGAAGAGCCTGATATTTGGTAGAATTGAATATAAAGACAAGAAGTATAGGGGCTTAGAACATCGCTTTTAGTAAGTATAGGGGTCTTAATACTGTGTTTAGAAGTTCTCACGGTATAGAAAGATTAAGGTATTAAATCTATAGTACAAATAAGCAAGAGCGTGTTGTTGGATTAGTATAGCGTAAGTGTATCTAAGCTCTAAATACGACTAAATTGAGATGTAAACGTCTGGTGATGCTACTAAATGGTGTTGAAACCCTTCTATCCACGCTTATAACAAAACAGAGGCTGGAATAGGGTGTTGTGGTCTTTTAATACACAGTGACAGGAGCACAGTTTCTGGTACCCATTGTTGAGGGGCGTTTAAGCTTAGTCATAGACCACTGTATACCTGGACTGTTCACGCGACAATGTTTTGAATTGCGGGGCTGCATAGGGGCCTGCGGGGCGCCCAACAAAGATATATAGTGGTCTATGGACTATCATATAGACTGTTTTATCAGTATATATGATATACTGTAATCTTCGTAAATGTTTGTTCTATAATATTATCAAATAAAAAACAATAAAACACGCTAAAGAAATGCCATTACGAGACTATGAAGAAATATGCATGAACTTAATATTCACTTAATTCTTCGCCATTTAAAACTTTGCGAGTCAACTTTTATAATGAAGAGTATCAATAGAAGCGCAATTGTATTAGCTTTCCATTGCTATATTTCGTTATCTGATAAATATATTAAAACCATGCATAAATTAGCGTTAAATAAATAAATAAAATCATCAATCGGGTAGTTTTCCCGATTGATGATGTTATTTATTTACTTATATATTTCTTTTTCTGATAAATGAATTAGTACCATATATAAATTAGCGTTGACTAAATAAATAACATCATCAATCGGGAAAACTACCCGATTGATGATTTTATTTATTTAGTTAACGCTAATTTATGCATGGTTCTAATTCATTTATCAGATAACGAAATATAGCAATGGAAAGCTAATAAAATTGCACTTCTATTGATACCCTTCATGATAAAAGTTGACTCGCAAAGTTTTAAATGGCGAAGAGTTGAAGTGAATATTAAGTTCATGCATATTTCTTCAGAGTCTTGTAATGGCATTTCTTTAGCGTGTTTTACTGTTTTTTATTTGATAATATTATAGAACAAACATTTACTAAGATTACAGTATATCATATATACTGATAAACCAGTCTATATGAATCGTATATATATATATATATATATATATATATATATATATATATATATATATATATATATATATATATATATATATATATATAGAGGCAATACTTTCTCCATGAGGGAATCGAGATCTTATAATGAAGATATAAACCAGCGCGGGTAGAAACATCTTGATTGTTTATATGAACGTTTCGGCTATACATAAGCCATCATCAGCCTAAAATCGGATACAAAATTTTTTGTTAAAAATGAAAATATACAAGTTATAAAATTATTTGCACATTTAAAATGCCTAACCTAAAATAAAATAAAATAAGAATAAAAATTATAAAACAGTAATAAAAATACTACACCTACCAATCAACATCGCAGTGGAGTGTGGGATTCCCACATGGTCTAAAAGCACACGAGCGGGGTTGAGGTGCCCTGTGCGCAGAGGGACGGTTTGTGGTGGTGGGTGAGGAGGCTCTCACATATCCACCGGGTGGAGTCGTGGGAGCTTGTGTGTAAAATATTAAAGTCTTGGTTTGTTATTGGGTGGCCTGAGGCTTCGGAATGATCCCGAATGGCTGAAAATGGTGGTTTGGACACGGGTTTGCCAGTCCTGTGAGACAGTCCCCGATGCCCCGATATATATATATATATATATATATATATATATATATATATGTATATATATATATATATATATATATATATATATATATATATATATATATATATATATATATATATATATATATATATATATATATATATATATATATATATATATATATATATATGTATATATATATATATATGAATCCGAGCGGCCCTCCGACTTCAGCCCCTTGTGCGACAGGCCGATATTCCGTGAACAGTCTAGGTATACAGTGGTCTATGGCTTAGTAGATCTATAGTGTGACGTGTGTAAGCCCTTGTGCTGCCCCGTGAGAGGCGTGTAGGGGCCCTGGGTGTACCTGTGTTGGGTGTGGCGATGCTCAGTCTTCCATATTAATGAGCAAGACGGGGAAGAAGACGAAGATGGGTGTGTGAAAGGAGTCTCATCCATCCTTCCCTTTCTTCTTACTTCCTTCCTCTTCCTCCTTCCTTTTATTACTCCTACTCCTATTCCTCTACTCCCCAACTACCTTTCAGACCATAAATACCACCACTACCTTCATTCCCCTTCTCCCCACATCATCCTTCTCTTTCTTCCTCCTTCCTCTTCATTTACTCCTACTCCTATTCTCTATTTACTCTATTCTATTTCTCTACTTATACCCAACTACCTTTCAGACAACTACCACCGTAACTACCACTACCTTCATCCCCTCCTACCCTCCTAACCACTATCTCCAACTCCCCACACACAGACCACCACCACCACTACGACCACTACCTTCACCCACTATCACCCCCCCTCCTCCATCTTCCTCCCCACACCCGGCCATCTGGGAAGGATGTTGGGGATTGGATTATGTTGTTATGAGGACCCACCTGAAGAGCCCCTCCCCCCCCCGCGACCTACCTGTGAAAGCGACCTAATTATTCATACTCACCTGCGGCCCACCTTCTCTTTATCATCTTTCCGCTTTGCCTTCCCCTGCCTCTTTCATCACCCCCCCCGCGCTCTCTCTCTCCTCTCTCTCTCTCTCTCTCTCTATCTCTCTCTCTCCTCTCTCTCTCTCTCTTTCTCTCTCTCTCTCTCTCTCTCTCTCTCTCTCTCTCTCTCTCTCTCTCTCTCTCTCTCTCTCTCTCTCTCTCTCTCTCTCTCTCCTCTCTCTCCTCTCTCTCTCTCTCTCTCTCTCTCTCTCTCTCCTCTCTCTCTCTCTCTCTCTCTCTCTCTCTCTCTCTCTCTCTCTCTTCATATTGTTTCTTCGTGTACACACTCACTGTATCTACCTAATTTATCCTCTCCACTACAAACCATTTATCCTCCTCCTCCTCCTCCTCCTCCTCCTCCTCCTCCTCCTCCAATCGGTGGTTGAAAAACATGTTCCCATGGTAAGAAAACGTTTGAATAACATAAACAGACCCTGTTGGATGACTACTGAGATTCAACAAATCATTGGCAGTAAGCGCCGAGCGTACAAAGTTTACAAGCAATCAAATGCGGACTGCGATTCTAGAGAATACAATGACGTAAAGCGTCGTTGCAAAGGATTAATTAAGTCTAAAAAGCGAGAGTATGAAGAAAAAATTGCAAAGGAATCCAAATCAAACCCGAAAAGGTTCTTTCAATACGTTCGAAGGAAGAAAAACGTCAAAACATGTATTGGGCCACTGAAAGATATGAATAACATCTTGGTAAATGATAATAAGAGTATGGCGTCCGTACTCAATGATTACTTTAATGCGGTATTTATTAAAGAAGACGAAGCTCCATTACCAGAACCAGTAAGCATGTATGCGGGACTCGAAAGTGATAGATTGCTAATAAGAGAGATAACAGTAGACGAAATATCATAGTATTTGCAGAAACATGACCCAGCAAAATCCGTGGAGGTGGACGAAATCTCGCCGCGATTACTTCGCGAATGTCACTGTCAACTTTCGCTCCCATTAAAGATTATTCTCAATAAATCGCCAATGATAAAAAATGTTCCTAGTATGTGGAACTAGCCGCAAAGCCGCCCTCCAGGCGGACTTTTTGGCTAGCTCCTGCGGAGGGCTATTGGTGGGCCTTCTGCCCACCACCTGTGTTTGGTGGGCCTTCGGCCCACCAAACATGGACTCTCCAGATAACCCCTTCTAACTTTCCTGAAATCATGGATGTAGAAATGTATGTATTCCCCCCACCCATTCACTCACCCATTACCCATCACCCCCCACCCATTCACTCACCCATTACCCATCACCCCCCACCCATTCACTCACCCATTACCCATCACCCCCCACCTATTCCCTCACCCATCACCCATCATCCCCAACCCATCACCCCCCACCCATTCACTCACCCATCATCCCACACCCATTACCCATCACCCCACCCATTCACTCACCCATTACCCATCACCCTACATCAAGGTTTCCTCAATTCTCGCAACCCACTTTTTTTCACAATTATCGCTAATAGGCTGCTAAAAAAAAGTAAAAAAGAAGTGATCGGATCATCTCATAATTGGGCTTAAAACCTTCCCCTGGTCAACCCGATTCCAAAAATGTGTCATATGAGGTGATTGCACCACGGGGGGCGGAACCTATACCAGACACACACACACACACACACACACAGACAGACAGACTTTCGCTTATATTACCATTACCCATCACCCCCCACCTATTCCCTCACCCATCACCCATCACCCCCAACCCATCACCCCCCACCCATTCACTCACCCATCACCCACACCCATTACCCATCACCCCACCCATTCACTCACCCATTACCCATCACCCTACATCAAGGTTTCCTCAATTCTCGCAACCCACTTTTTTTCTTCACAATTATCGCTAATAGGCTGCTAAAAAAAAAAAAAAAAAATGATCGGATCATCTCATAATTGGGCTTAAAACCTTCCCCTGGTCAACCCGGTTCCAAAAATGTGCCATATGAGTTGATTGCGCCACGGGGGGCGGAACCTATACCAGACACACACACACACACACACACACACACACACACACACACACACACACACACACACACACACACACACACACACACACACACACACACAGACAGACAGACAGACACACTTTCGCTTATATTATTATAGATTACCCATCACCCCCCACCTATTCCCTCACCCATCACCCATCACCCCCAACCCATCACCCCCCACCCATTCACTCACCCATCACCCCACACCCATTACCCATCACCCCACCCATTCACTCACCCATTACCCATCACCCTACATCAAGACTTCCTCAATTCTCGCAACCCACTTTTGTTTTCACAATTCTCGCTAATAGGCTGCTAAGAAAAAAGAAAAAAAAAAGTGATCGGATCATCTCATAAGTGGGCTTATGACCTTCCCCTGGTCAACCTGATTCCAAAAATGTGCCATATGAGGTGTTTGCGCCACGGGGGGCGGAACCTATACCACACACACACACACACAGACAGACAGACAGACAGACAGACAGACAGACAGACACACTTTCGCTTATATTATTATAGATAGATAGAAGTAGCTAATGTTACACCGATATTAAAAAAAGGGAGTAAGAGCCTCGCAAGTAATTATCGCCCAATTAGTCTAACGTCTGTGATTGTTAAACTATTTGAGAAAATATTGCGGGATAAAATAGTGTCTTTTCTCGATGAAAATAACTCAATATTAAACTCCCAGCATGAATTTTGAAATAAGAGATCCTGCTTAACAAACCTACTCGATTTTTTAATGTCATTTATTCAAACTTGGACGCTCAAATTCCCTCGGATATAATATACCTTGATTTTCAGAAAGCCTTCGATACAGTTCCCCATAAGCGAATTTTGACAAAGCTAAGGGCACATGGCTTAGGAGAGCAATTATGTTCATGGATTGGTGATTTGCTTTCAAATCGTAAACAACGGGTATAAATGGTGAGGCATCTGGGGCCGGATGTTCGAACGTTCTTAACGCGTCTCTAAGATCATCTTTGCACTTAGATTGATCTCGGAACGTTCGTAACGCGTTTGGAGGTATTTTCAAACGATCTTTGCGAACATCCATCCGCCTTATTTGTTCGTTTTTCCACCATAGTGCTAAGGTTGCTGAAGAGCACTCTCACACTGTTCGTAGGGTCGCATGATGAAGGTTTTTCTAGTATATAAGCCATATAAAGTTATGTTATTAGTTGTTTATTTCATGTTGAGTTGTTTATGGTTGGTCAGGACGCTGCAGGGGGAATGTGAAGGGTGCAATAAAAAAAGTGAGATTGGAACGAACGAAGTGTGGGTACGCAAGGTGTATGAAGAATGGATAGAGAAGCAGATTAAGTAAAATGAGTGCAGGAACGGCAGATAAAGTAGGTACCTTGATGTGTGTGTTTAGCTGAGGAAAGGACTAGCAATGCAGGGAGTTTCGTACACAAATAGTTTCGTACCCAGGTTTTGTTAGTTGTTTCGTACACTGATTTTGAATTTTTTCGTACATACCTGGTGTGTCGTTTCGTAACTCTAGTCATCAAGTTAAACTCTGAGCTGAGTGTACGAAACGACTATAGTTTCATATAAACTACAAAACAACTTTTAGGTGTACGAATCTACTGGTGTACGAAACAACTTGTGTACGAACTGACTGCATCCTCCTCTCATCAATACTACGGAGAGGCAAAGATAAGAGACATTCGAGCACCGGTGTACTAGCTAGTGCGTGGCATGCATGTACTGTAGGTGGAAAAGTGAAATACATAAAGGTATAAGTGCAGTTTAGACCAATACAATACTACACAACCAATCGGTGGTTTTAAGTATCCTGAACGTTTCGTTCTTATTATAAGGAGTATTTCTAACCCACACAAAAGCTGTCGAAAATGAAAAAATAACACATGGGGATCTGGGGGGGCGAACCCCCCCCCCCCCCCCAGTGAGGTTAGGTTACGTAATCAATGCCCGGGTTAGATTATTTAACTAGCAGGGGGTCTTGGGGGCGTAGCCCCCACAGTTATGTCAGAAGAGTATTGGTCAAAAGGGAGTATTGGTTGAACTGCATATTTACCTAAAAGAGTATGTAGAGGATAAAGGAATATGTGATTGGTGGGCAAGAATGACTGAGAAGAGTACTTAGGTATACACTTTAATGGTAGAGTATTGGTCAATAGGGAGTATTGGTTGAAACTGCATATTTACCTGAAGGAGTATGTAGAGGATAAAGGAATGTGTGATTGGTGGGCAAGAATGACTGAGAAAAGTAGGTACACTTGAATGGTAGAGTATTGGTCAATAGGGAGTATTGGTTGAAACTGCATATTTACCTAAAAGAGTATGTAGAGGATAAAGGAATGTGTGATTGGTGGGCAAGGATGTCTGAGAAGAGTAGGTACACTCTACTCCAACTTTAGAGATGGTATGTGAGTAAAGCGAAAGTATTGAATGAATCGTTCAATGATGGAAGCTGGGGTAGTGAGATGTTATTTTAGGCAAGTTCACGACCACTGAAATTGTGGGATTAAAGCACATAAAAATCACTAGAATGTAGGCTTTTATTTCAACCTAACCCCAACTGTAATATGTCAAGTCGGTATTATTTCGGTGCAAGGCTGGGGGAGAATCACCCCCGCTCAATCACTAACCTAACCTAGACATATAGTCAACTGGTCAACCTAACCTAACCTAACTGTTCAGGCTATTGCTGGTATTTAATCCCTGAATTCAGAAACACGGTTAAAATAGGAACACTCGCCGACGAAAAAAATAGGAACGTCGGCGAGAATTCCTATCAGCGACAGTTCCAGGTACTGTCTAGTTGCTTGGATTATAATGTATCCCATTAATAATACCCACCCTAAACCCTAAAATGGGTGGGTATTAGATTGGTAGTGGGCTTTCAAAAGTCCTAGGATTCTTACCTACATCATCGTGTAGATTTCTTCATTCTGAGTATTTTGAACCCCATTTCCCATGGTACAATTGAATAATAATGGCGTTACATGTACGTACTACCAAAAATCTACCGTTATTTCAGCCATAAACGGTTATGTTAGGTTAAATCAGATTAGGTTAGTTTAGGTTAGAGGTGGGGTTTGGTTTAGTCGTCTGAGTTAGGTTAAATCAGACTAGGTTAGGTTAGAGGTGGAGTTTGGTTTAGTAACATATGATATCAAGAAAAAAATAAAATTATCAATAATATGGCAGTGCGAAGCGGTGCAAGGTTTGCGGGGCATACATACCTGTAAAAAAAAATATATTTCTGACAAAAATGAGTGCCATATTCATTCAATACACATTAAAACGATTCAGGAAAACTAAGTTTCGGCCTCGCAATCGTTGAAAGCCCACTACCGAAATTTTACTAATTGGGTGTAAGTGGCAGCTTTTAATCATTCAATTCATATATAATTATTCGCGCGGGCTAGAACGGTAAAATTATAATCCTTTCCCGCCCTTATTAGTGTCTTTTTTTCTCTCCAAACCTTCACAAATGCCTTCAGATACCTCTAAAACCTAATTATAAAGTTGGAGAGTTAACCCCTTTAACATCCCTTTACCCCACCTAAAGTCCTAAATGACCCCCCAAAATAATACTATCCTAACCTCATTATTTGACCTTATCTAACCCTACCAATAACCTCCTAGCGAGACCTAAGGGCAGGAAAAAAATAGAATTTTACCAGTTCAGGTTATATTGAGGTTATAAGTTTGTAATTTCTTGTGTGGGGACGCGCCAGGAGGCTATATAGTGAGCATACGTCTTCAGTCTTCAGATATTTCCCTTGGGGAGGCATGATATTTGTTTACTTTCTAACTGCATTTTGATTGGCTAACAATCTCAGAGGGTGACGAAATCTTTCCTCTGATTGGCCAAGCGACAGTTAGCTGAGTTTCATTCCTCATGGTCGGAACGGAACGGAACGAGCTTGAAGATCGCATCATCGTGAGCTAAGAACATCCGGACGATCCTTTGCAAATACATTTTTGTGGTGTTTGTAGCCCAAAATCTAAGATGGCCGCTATGAACACTCTAAGATGATCTTAGAGGCGGAAAGTTACGAACGTTAGAACATCCATCCCCTGATTGGTTAGATGTTACTAGTGGGGTGCCTCAGAGCTCGGTCTTGGGTCCTACTCTTTTTCTGATATATATCAATGATCTGGACTGCGGACTTGTATCTAAAATATCGAAATTTGCAGATGACACCAAATTAGGCGGTAAAGCATATACTAGAGAAAACTGCGAACTCATACAACGTGATCTCGACAAACTATCAGATTGGAGTGATAAATGGCTATTAAAATTCAATTCCGATAAATGTAAAGTAATGCATATAGGCAACGATAACCTCAAATACAACTATCAAATGCAAAATAAATCTTTAACTGAAGTACAGCAGGAAAAGGATTTAGGTGTCATCATCAGTAATTATCTTAAAACCAGTCCGCATTGCCTAGCTGCCAGTAAAAAGGCGAATATGATGTTGGGCTTCATTAAACGCAACTTTGAACATAAAACTCCGAAAGTAATGACACGATTATACACGCCTATGGTTAGGCCGCACTTAGAATATGCCGTTCAATTCTGGTCGCCCTGTTTCGTAAAAGATCAAGCCAAATTGGAATCAGTGCAAAGAAGAGCAACCAAACAAATTCCATCTTTATGAAATTCATCTTATGAAGAGAGACTGCGGAAACTTAATATGTTTTCCTTAAAGGATCGTAGAATCCGTGGGGACTTGATAGAAACCTTTAAGATCCTAAAAGGATTTGATGTCATTAATCAAGAGAACCTATTCGAGCTTTCTCCTCAAGTGACAACAAGAAATAACGGTTTAAAACTAAACGGTCAACGTTGCATCACAGATCTCCGTAAAAATTGTTTCAATGTTAGAGTTGTTGATCGATGGAACAAGTTACCAGCAAATGTTGTCGAGGCCAGCACAATAACTACATTTAAAAACAGACTTGACGTGCACTGTAAAGTAAATGGGTATTAATAGTGCGAATTCGAATGCGAATTCATATTATAGTCCCCCGGATCGATTAGTGCGAGTGGTAGTTGTAGTTAGTATATTTCATATCCTATCATTCTTCAGTACGAAACTTCCATGTTCCTATCTTCTTTAGGGACATGGTATCATTTTCCAACTGTTTTCTTACAAGTAGTTGATAGTTAGTAGTATGTAGTTCAACAGATACCCTATTTATGGACCAATAGGTCTCCTGGTGTCTGTTATTCCTATGTAT
Source organism: Chionoecetes opilio (assembly GCA_016584305.1). NCBI lineage: Eukaryota > Metazoa > Arthropoda > Malacostraca > Decapoda > Majidae > Chionoecetes > Chionoecetes opilio. Next base: position 169,293 of record JACEEZ010005516.1, on the reverse strand, counting down.
TCCTCCTTCTCCTCCTCCATCCTCTTCCAACCTAACACCGATCAGCCATGCACACTACATCAACACACACACACACACACACGCACGCACGCACGCACGCACGCACGCACGCACGCACGCACGCACGCACGCACGCACGCACGCACGCACGCACGCACGCACGCACGCACGCACGCACGCACGCACGCACGCACGCACGCACGCACGCACGCACGCACGCACGCACGCACGCACGCACGCACGCACGCACGCACGCACGCACGCACGCACGCACGCACGCACGCACGCACGCACGCACGCACGCACGCACGCACGCACGCACGCACGCACGCACGCACGCACGCACGCACGCACGCACGCACGCACGCACGCACGCACGCACGCACGCACGCACGCACGCACGCACGCACGCACGCACGCACGCACGCACGCACAGAGGGGGAAGGAAGAGAGGCGTGGTAGGAGGAGGAGGAGGAAGAAGAATATATTTGATCGTGTAATATAAATGAGATTGCAGTGACGTCATGAATTAGTTATGAAAGAAGGAAATAAAAGCGAAGAATGATAACAAATGTCGAATAGCGTGCGTGTTACAGAGTGTTCCAGGGTTGTCGGTGCGTTACAGGGTGAGGAGTAGTAGGAGGAGGAGGAGGAGGAGGAGGAGGAGGAGGAGGAGGGGGGAAAGATAAAAGAGAAACAGTGCCGGGGGAAAACTGGTGCAGGTACTTTTAGTGATCAGAAAATCGTGCACAGGTAATATCCATGTGTGTGTGTGTGTGTATTCATCTAGTTGTATTTTACAGGGCCAGAGCAACGCTCGTATGGCCCCGTCTCCATATCAACATTTATTTTTCTCATTCATCTCTAGTGTTGGCCGAAGCCACAACCCTGGGAGTGTGTGTGTTTGTGTGTGTGTGTGTGCGTGTGTGTGTGTGTGCCTGTGTCTGTGTCTGTGTCTGTGTCTGTGTCTGTGTCTGTGTGTGTGTGTGTGCGTGTGCGTGTGTGTGTGTGTGCGCGCGCGCGTAGGCGGGGTGCAGTAGAGTGTTGCAAGGTTCTATTGATGCTGTATAGTGTATTGATGGGTGTACACTGTACAGGCAATGGTTGGGTGTTTGTGAGGTAGGTAAGGTACACATAAGGAAGTATTGGAGGTGAAAAATAATTGTTTGCATGATGTATAAGGAAGTATTTTTTAGAAACACATAAAATACGACTAAATTGTGTATAAATGATTATGATAATTGTAATAATGATGATGATAATAATAATATCAATAGTTATAATGATTTTGCAGCACAGGAAAACTGAAGAACGTAGCAAAAATAGAGCAAGGAATTTAGAGATAAATTTTTACTCATGAAGATCTGAAAGAAGAGTACTCAATATATTTGGAAGAAAAAAAAATTTGCTTGCTTAACCCAAAACTATCCTAAACCTAACCAAACCTACATCAAACTTAAACCAAACCTTAACTTAACTGAAATTTTGCCTATCGTACCTTAACCAGCTATTATCATAGAAAAATAAGTGGTTAAATTTAGGTTAAGGTAAGGTTTGGTTGAGTCCCTTGAACCTCAGAACGTAATTTCCATTGAATTGGGTGCCATTAGACGATTTTTAGTGACTATAAGCAATATTTTATAGATATGACCTGTTTAGTATCCTTGTCCACTATATAATTTGGTATGTTCAGTTATTTTTTTAAATTTTATGGCTAACAACAGACAATTTTGTATAGCTAAGGAAACATCTGGGCGTGAAGGGGTTAAGTTTGATTTAGGTTAGGTTAGGTTTAGGATAGGTTTGGGTTAAGTTTTGTAGAGTTATTTAGAGTTTTAACAGTTATTTAAGTTAAATAAGCGGCAGGGAAGCTAATCGGGCGGGGAAAGCTATATCAGAGCGCTACACGGGGCATTGTCCGGGTGCGGGGCGGGGCGGGGCATGCCATCAGGTGAGCAACAAAAGGGTGTTTGCGGTATAAAGATGAATGTTCGATAGTGTACATAAAGAGACTCCCCTCGCCGGCAGGGTCTAAGGCAGGGAGATAGCGGCAGGGGGAGGGAGCAAGGCAGGGAGGTGGAGATATAGGATACGGGGAAGGAGGAGAAAATATAAGAATAGGCAGAGAGCGAGGGTCCAGGTCGTTTCGGCCGTAAGTGATTTAGGCCGTGACGTACAAACAGTCAAACGGCCGAATCGTCTCACGGCCTGAACAACACACGGCATATTATAAATTGTATACAACCTAAATAACCGAACTTCATTAATTAAGATCACACTGCTGATCACACTTCATAGTCAGGTTCACCGTGTCATGCCGTGGGAATTGCGTGGCAAAAGCGATTTTATTGTTTAAATGCCATCTATAGGGTGTTAATAAACTGAAAAACTTGGGTGGCAATTTTACTTTTGGGAATTTGGGTTTTTGTGGGGGCTTAAACGGGGGTACTGTCATTTCACAGTTTATCGCTAGAAATGAAAGCGCTAATATCGTTATAACTATTTTTATCTCTTAAAATATTAATCGGAATATTATGAAAAAAATCAAGTGTCTTTCTCATATCATTATTAATTTATGCACCAAATATTTAGTTGATATCTGGAATAATTATTGATGTATTAACAAATATGTTATTTGTACATGCAGAGTCGGTGAACCACGATATCCACCGTCTCTAAACTAGGTTTAGATTTTGTCCATTTCAGCACCTTTGGTTTTTTTTTTATTTTTTTTTACAACACAAGGAACTGGCCAAGGGCACAACAAAAATGGGTAACACAAAGCCCGCTTAGTTGCCAGTCCCTATAAAGAAGACAGTAAGAGAATAAAATAAAAAAGAGGGGTGAGCCAATTTAGTTCGGGAGGTGTCTTGTTACTCTTCTTTGGAAAAGATTTAAGTCATAGGAAGGTGGAAAAATAGAAACAGGAAGAGAGTTCCAGAGTTTACCAGTGAAAGGGATGAAAGAGTAAAGATACTGATTAACTCTTGCATTAGGAAGATGGACAGAATAGGGATGAGAATAAGTAGAAAGTCTTGTGCAGCGAGGCCGCGGGAGAGGGGGAGGCATGCAGTTAGCAAGCTAAGCAGAGCAGTGAGCATGAAAATAAGGTAGAAGAGAGCAAGAGAAGCAACATTGCGGCGGTGATATAAAGATTGAAGACAGTCAGTCAGAGGAGAGGAGTTGATGAGACGAAAAGCTTTTGACTCAACCCTGTTTAGGAGAGCTGTATGAGTGGATCCTCCCCAAACATGTGAGACATACTCCATACATGGGCGGATAAGGCCCCTGTAGAGAGCAAGCAACTGGGAGGGAGAAAAAAAAGGACGCAGATGCCACAGGACACCTAACTTCTTAGAAGCTGTTTTAGCAGGAGATGAGATGTGAGATTTCCAGTTCAGATTTTTAGTAAAGTATAGTCCTAGAATGTTCATTGTAGAAGGAGACAGTTGAGTTTCATTGAAGAAGAGGGGATAGTTATCTGGTAGGTTTTGTCGAGTAGATAGGTGAAGATTGTCTCCTACTATAAAATAAATATAACTAAATATATGTACAATAAATTAATGCTAGGCCTAATCGATGATAGTAACGTAGCACTATTTTATGAAGTATGTTCTTCCCAGATAAGTATCCAATGCAGAAATATATATATATATATATATATAGTAGAGAGAGAGAGAGAGAGAGAGAGAGAGAGAGAGAGAGAAGAGAGAGAGAGAGAGAGAGAGAGAGAGAGAGAACGAGAGAGAGAGAGAGGAGAGAGAGAGAGAGAGAGAGGAGAGAGAGAGAAGAGAGAGAGGAGAGAGAGAGAGAGAGAGAGAGAGGAAAAGGGGAGAGAAGAGAGAGAGAGGTGGTGGTGTGGCTGTGACGGGATGAAGAGTGGTGGTGATGGTGGTATGTGTGGAGGGGGGGGGGGGGCATTACAACACTTGACACCTCATCCTCCATCACCCCAACATGCAGCCCACCCCCTCCGTTACCCCCTCCCCCGCAACCCACTCGTCCTGGTAATTACTCCAGGTGCGCTCAGACGCCCAAAACATGGCGAGCAATATAACGCAACCTTCCGAGTGTTACTTCGTGTAAAGTGTGTCGAGGGGCCGTGAGTCACCTTGTATAACCACACACACACACACACACACCCCACACACACACACACACAACACACACACACACACACACACACACCACACACACACACACACACACACACACACACACACACACACACACTGCAGCTATCAAACTTTTTTCAATGATAGCTTTCTTTTTTCTTTGTTCCTTTCTTCCCACCTCATAAATAACCTTTTATTGCTCTTTCTCTCGTGATCATTCTCAGGTAATTAACTCCCCACGCACCTGAACCACCTCCGCCTCATGGTTGCACACACACCCGATATTTTATGGCGAAAGAAATGGTAACAAAATAATTTATGACCGACGTAACATTTATTCCCCACTGCCTGCCTCTCTTTGTTGCTTCTCATCCACCCCTTCCTTCACACACACACACACACACACACACACACACACACACCACACACACACACACACACACACACACACACACACACACACACACACACACACACACACACACACACACACACAACACACACACACACAACACACACACACACAACACACACACACACACACACCACACACACACACACCACACACACACACACAAAACACACACACACAACACACACACACACACACACACACACACACACACCACACACACACACACACACACACCACACACACACACACACACACACACACACACACACACACACACACACACACACACACACACACACACACACACACACACACACACACACACACACACACACACACACACACACACACACACACCACACGCACCACACCACACCGACCGACCGCACCGACCGACCGACCGACCGACCGACCGACCGACCGACCGACCGACCGAAACCCACCGACCGACCGCCGACCGACCGACCGACCGACCGAAACCGACCGACCGACCGACCGACCGACCGACCGACCGACCGACCGACCGACCGACCGACCGACCGACCGACCGACCGACCGACCGAACCGACCGACCGACCGAAACCCACCGACCGACCGACGACGACCGACCGAGACCGACCGACCGACCGCCGACCGACCGACCGACCGACCGACCGACCGACCGACCGACCGACCGACCGACCGACCGACCGACCGACCGACCGACCGACCGACCGACCGACCGACCGACCGACCGACCGACCGACCGACCGACCGACCGACCGACCGACCGACCGACCGACCGACCGACCGACCGGGACCGACCCGACCGACACCCGACCGACCGACGACCGACCGACCGACCCGACCGACCGACACGACCGACCGACCGACCGACCGACCGACCGACCGACCGACCGACCGACCGAACCGACCACGACCGACCGCCGACCGACCGACCGACCGACCGACCGACCCCACACCGACCGACCGACCGACGCCGACCGACCGACCCGACCGACGACCCGACCGACCGACCGACACCGACCGACCGACCGACCGACCGACCGACCGACGACCGACCGACCGACCGACCGACCGACCGCCGACGACCGCGACCGACCGACCGACCGACCGACCGACCGACCGACCGACCGACCGACCGACCGACCGACCGACCGACCGACCGACCGACCTCAGTTATGTCACTTTGATTATCATAGATTTTCTTATGTTTACATTTCACATATTTTCTTCACACTCTTGGATTATTATACTTTATCAATTGTTCTTAAGTCTCAGATATTCAGTCTTACATGTATATTACTAGTTTATTACGGTCATTAGCTGAACCTCCTCCTCCTCCTCCTTCCGGATCTTGTGGCTTTGTGGTTAGTTTCACTTCCTGACCTTATATAAACATTCAACCTCTTCCGCTCAATAAGAGGAGGAGGAATACAAAGGAATACAAAGGAAACACAAAAAGCAACAGACCATTAGTTCCTTACATGGCTGTTTAATTTCACTACACTACATTAACTAGATATTACGAGAGAAAGGATAGGAAAATAGAAGGCTCCTCCCCACCCACCCATCCCTCCAGCCGAAGCTGGCCGGAAATTAAGTGATACCATGCAGTATGGAAAAACTGCATGGAATTTGTGAGGAAAGTTGAAAGTTGTAATCTATGGGTAACTATTATTATGTGGGGGTAGGTTTAGTGCTTGATAGTAGGATCAACATATGTGTGTTTTGTAATGGTGGGATAATGTCGAGGAGGTGGAGGAATACAAAGGCAAAGCAAACATCAACAGTCCATTTGGTTCTATCGAGACAAAGCAGGAAATACAGGATGTTAGCAATATATTTAATCTACAAGCAAGTCAGCAGAGGCAAAGGTGAAGGTGTCATAGAAATCTTTTTATTTGTTATTATTTTTTTATTGATGAATTCTTATAAGTTTTAGTCAGGAGCTTCAGCTGGACTACTAAGAACTATCTTTGACTTTACAGGAATGTGTAGATTATTACCAGCTTATCCCTAGCTTAGTCTTTATGGGAAAGTGGAAGATGGAAAAGAGAGAGAGATAAAACTGAGGTCACATAGAGGGTGGTAAATGAATGGAACAAACGCAGCAAATACGTCGTAGGTGCAAACACGAGAGATAGTTTTAAGAATACATTATATATATTCAATCAATCAATCATTGGGGGCATACGCCGGGGGGCGCGTCGCCTCGCCCACCCTACGACGCCACTCCCGGGGGTCACCACGCGCGAGTTCCCATGCAGGCTCCTTTCCCATACCAAGCAGCTCTCGACAAGAAACATCAACTTGCCCCAGCCACGAGTCTTGTGGGCGCCCCCTTGGCCTCCTCCACGCCGGATTGTCTCTTACAGATACAACCCGATGGGAAGGATCGGTTTCAGGGTAGCGTGCCACATGCCCATATAGCCGAAGTTGGCGTTGACGGACTATGCAGGTAATAGGCCTCGATTCAGTCTCACGGTGCAATCGCTGATTTGACACGTAATCATCCCAGCGATACCCCATGATTCTGCGAAGACACTTATTACCAAAGGCATTGATTCGTCTCTTCAAGTCACTATTTAGTGTCCATGTCTCACAACCATAGAGTAAGACAGGGATCACAAGCGACTTGAAGATCCGGATCTTTGTCCTCTTGCACAGGTACCGACAACGCCAAATACTCCCGCTGAGCGAGTCCATACCACCGTGGGCTATGCCAATCCGCCGTAAGACTTCTTGACGTGACCCGCCGTCATTATGGACTGCGCTACCAAGGTATGTAAAACTTTCCAAGATCTCAATGTCCTCGCCACACGCACAGACTGTACTGCTTCATCTAGCAAGTCTCCAAATACCTTTACCTTGGTCTTGAGCCAGGAGACCTCAAGTCCCAAAGGCTTTGCCTCCTCGTGCAGCGCCTCGAGAGCCATCACCAGGACCTCCAGCGACTCAGCAAAGATTACTGCATCATCGGCAAAAACAAGATCAGTGATCTTGGTGTTGCCGACGGATGCTCCACAATCACTTTGATCTACAACCTTGTCCAATACCCAGTCCATACAAGCGTTGAAAAGTGATGGGGCAAGGACGCACCCTTGCCTCACTCCTGTATTCACAGGAAAGAAGCTGGATACACCTGCCCCACACTTCACAGCACTCTCAGTCCCAAAATACAGACCAGTTATCAAACCAATAGTCCTTGCAGGAATCCCTCGAAGTCGCAGAAGATCCCAGAGTGACTCACGATGCACTGAGTCAAACGCCTTCTTGAGATCAACATAGGCTGCAAGCATCCCCTGTCGAAACTCACGTCGGCGTTCCACCAGGACACGAAGCGCTAGGATACGGTCCGTTGTTGACTTACCAGGCGTGAACCCAGACTGCTGAGGTCTCTGATGCTTCACCAGATGACTGCGAATTCGTGTCAGCAATAGATGGGCAAGCACCTTGCCTGGTACGCTGAGCAGTGTAATACCGCGGTAATTGTTGCAGTCCTGACGGTCCCCTTTCCCTTTCCAGATAGGGACGACCAGCCCCCTTTTCCAGTCAGGAGGAATGGTACCTGATTGCCACACGGCAGACAGGACAGCATGCAACCCGCGGATCATGGCCTCACCCCCAGCTTTGAGGAGCTCCGCACTGATATTACAAACACCAGCTGCCTTTCCACCCTTCAACTTTGCTACAGCCTCTCTGACTTCGTCAAGAGAGAGTGCGGTTTCGTCAATGGGAGGATCGGCATCCACTGCCTGTAACCCAGTGGTGTGAAGCTGCTCAGTTGGAGGGTCCACCGTGAACAACTGCCCAAAGTACTCAGCCCAACGAGCCATCTGCCCATCCATGTTCACGAGGCGCCCATCTGTTGTTCGAATAGCACTCGCCCGAGAAGGAGACTTGGAACGGAGCTTCTTCAGGGCTCGGTAGGCGAGTCGGAGGTCATTAGCGTTCAAATGACCCTCGACATCCTCAGCGAGACTCCTGACATACCTCTCCTTGTCTCTCCTCAGGAGGGTTCTAGTCCGGCGTGACAGAGCCCTGTGCTGGTCCCGGTTCCCAGCCAGCCTGGCAGCGCGACTCTCCTCGATTTTCTCCAGCGTCTCCGTCGAGACAAAACCACGCCTTGACCTCGGGCGCTCCCCAATACACTCCTTGGCAGCCTGTAGAGTTTCACGTTTGAAGGTATCCCACAGTTCTACAGGATCCCCGAAAGCACCGAGCACATCAAACCGATTTGAGACTGCCACCGCATACTCATGAGCACATGTCAAGTCCTTCAGTCCTTCAGTTTCTCAAGATGAAACACAGTATGGTTACCTCTTGAGATTCTTCTGGACTTGACATGAAGCTTAAGTGTAGCAACAACAAGTCTGTGATCTGTTCCAAAGAACTCAGCACTCCGGTAAACCCTGCAGTTCTGGAGGATCCTCCAACGAGTACTAACGAGGATGTGGTCGATCTCCTTAGCTACCCCTCCGGCATTACTATACCATGTCCAGCGGTGCAGCTCTGGTCTCTGATACCAAGAACCTGCAATTCTCAACCTTCTGGACCTTGCAAAGTTCAGAAGCAGAGAACTGTTGGTGTTTGTGGTACCGGAGTCATGGGGACCAACACACAACTCGTAGCCATCTCTCACAGTGTCAGTAGTAGCATTGAAGTCGCCCAAGACAATGAATGTGTCCCAAGGAGGACACTGGTCTAATACAGAGTCGAGTTTGGCGTAGAACATCTCCTTCTCTTCAGTTTTACGCATCTCGGTAGGAGCGTACACTGCAACAAGAGACATGAAACCCAGAGTGTGTTTCATCCTCACCCGCATTATACGCTCATCAACCAGAGTAACCTCAACAACTGATGGCTGCAGTTTGCTGGAGATGCCTATAGCTACTCCCCGTACACGGTGACCATTGCTCATGCCGGACCAGTAGTAGGTGTAACCCCCACTGCTAGTCTCGCCACTGCCAGGCCTCCTCGTCTCAGAGAGTCCCACTATATCCACCCTCAGCCTACTGAGCTCGCCCGATAGGAGAGGTAGTCGATGATCGTCTGAGAGGCTCAGAACGTTCCACGAGCCCACACGAAGAACCCTCCGCAGGTTGATCCCAGGAGTGATTCGACGGGCAGGCGCCGCCTCTGCACCGCCCCGGCCACCCCCATAAGAAAAAGTTGGGCCAGGGGGCCCTACCACTTGATTTAGAGTGCGGGATTCCCGAGGGTTTTGCCCCGCACTCGTCATAGGCAGACCCCTCCCCTGCGTCAGCATAGGAGGGGTTTGCATGGTCGGGCCCCCCGGCAAAACCGGGTCGGGGGCGCGATTACCGCGCCCCCGGCCTCTACCTCTTATTATGTTTGTGGCTAGTTTAGTTTTTACAGGGAAGGGTTGCAAACCCCCCCCCAACCAATCTATGTCAGGGATTGGCCTTACTGCTCACCGTGGCCAGGGACGCAGAACCCCCTGTAGGGATTAACCCCAGGCTGCCCACTATTTAACCCATAGCTGGGACCCCAGGCTGCCCACTATTTAACCCATAGCTGGGACCCCAGGCTGCCCACTATTTAACCCATAGCTGGGATATATTGATGGATGGTAAATATCGATAATAATAGGTTCTAGGTGTACAGGAGCTGCCTTAAATAGTTAATCCGGCCCTCTGCACTCTCTTTCTGATGTACTTATATTCTTATGTTCATCTAATAACTATAGGACTCATAATAATTCCGTAACTTATTTTTTTACGATGTTCATTCGGGTAAAAATCAAATTATTATTATCATTATTATTATTATTATTATTACCATATTGTTCTCCATTCTTGCGGCTTTACCAGGAAGAGGCGGTGAAGGCGAGGGTCTTAAGGAGCTCAGGGAAGGTGGGAGAAGGGGAATATGCAGATACGCCAAGTGGAAATTATTGGAGGGAAAGAGTAGTCCATTAAGTCACTGTCCTCTTTGTTGTTGTTGCTGTTAGTGGTGGTCTTTTCTTCCTCTTTCATCTTCTTTTTTTCTGCCTCATTTTCATGTTTTTCTTCTATTTCTTCTTCTCCTCCTCCTCCTCCTCCTCCTCCTCCTCCTCCTCCTCCTCCTCCTCCTCCTCCTCCTTCTCCTCCTCCTCCTCCCCCTCCCCCGCCCCCTCCCCTCCATCCCTCTAACAGTCAGGTGGCGTCGGTGTTTGGACAAGGGACAGGTAACTCCAGGTAATTTTAGGAGACACCTGGCGCCCAGAGACCAGCTTTCGGGAGACTACCACCACCACCACCACCACTGTACATGCACCAACGTCAGAACTATAACCATAAATAATACTATCTCATGATCTTTTTCTTATTTTTCTCTTCCCTCCTCCTCCCCTCCTCCTCCCCTTCCTCCTCCTCCTCCTCGTCTTCCTCCTCCTGAATTCACTCAAACGCCCATAGTTTGGATACTGCGTACAGTTTTTGGTATCTTTATTATAAAATAATTCTTAGCCGTTGTGACAAATCATATAAAGGAACATTCAAAAGAACTCAACGTACTAAGTTTATCCAAACTAAGACTTAGAGTGAAATTGCATAAAAGTATGGAAGAGTTGATAATGCTAACGTAGTCAATCGATCAAATGTCACCAGGAATAATGGATTTAATATAGTCAGCAAACATTTTAAACCAGATATAGCTGATTTTTTTTCTATAGAATTGTTATATTATGTTGAGCATGTTATCGTGAATGTTGTAGACAGGAGCATTATCTAAGCGTCCAAAAACCAACCAGATAAATACTTTGTAAACAATCGTCTATACACATTTTCATAGTAACTGTCAGTGGGATGAGTTCCTAGAATTAATAAGTTTTCTTTTCTCTCTCATCTCAGCTTCGTCTTTTCCAATAAAATTTCCATGAATTCAACTTTGCCCTCGTTTCCTTACTCATAAATCAGGCTGTGTACTTCCTATAGCAAACAACCTCACACGGACCCCCAAAAGTCTGCCACTGTATATATTTCCTTTGTATTCCTTAGTATTGTATTCCTTCCTCCTGTTCATCCACCTCCTCCTCCACTTACACCCTCCTCCTCTATGTTTCAATCAATCATTGGGGGCATACGCCGGGGGCGCGTCGCCTTGCCCACCCTACGACGCCACTCTCGGTGGTCACCACGCGCGAGTTCCCATGCAGGCTCCTTTCCCATACCAAGCAGCTCTCGACAAGAAACATCAACTTGCCCCAGCCCAGATCAGCTTACCCTCACTCTCTATGTTTGCCACTGTATATATATATCCTTTGTTTTCCTTTGTATTGTATTCCTTCCTCCTATATCTCCTTCTCCCCTTACACCCTTCTCCTCTAGCAAGTTCTCATCTTCCTCTGCAACACCACAAGATTAAAATCAGTCAGGGAGCGTCGTGATGAGGTGCAGAGGGTCAGTGAGGGGCGTGAGGGTGGGTGTGAGGGCGGGGGTGGGGTTGTGGTGGGGGTGCGGAGGGTGGAAGTGTAAGGGGTGAAAATAGTGTGTTGGCGTCAGGTGTGGAGTGGGCGGCTGTGGGTGGCGCGGGTGTGTTGCGGGACCTGCTCACCTGCCGTATGGTTTGGATTACGTGTTGGGACGCCGCCAAGGAGGGATCGAACCCGTGTCGACTCCTGGAATGGACACTTACACTTGGATTCAATTGCAAATGTTTTTTCTGTGTATTGATTATGGTATTATTATTCTATTTTTTGTTGTGTTTAACGTATTAGATTCTAATATGACTAATTAGAGAGAGAGAGAGAGAGAGAGAGAGAGAGAGAGAGAGAGAGAGAGAGAGAGAGAGAGAAGAGAGAGAGAGAGAGAGAGAGAGAGAGAGAGAGAGAGAGAGAGAGAGAGAGAGAGAGAGATGGGGGAATGAGGGAGTTAGGGGGATGACACCTGACCCCCTGCACAATGCAAATGTCACTGTTGGTCGCCAGGTGGTCGTCACGTGCCCCTTAGAGAGAGAGAGAGAGAGAGAGAGAGAGAGAGAGAGAGAGAGAGAGAGAGAGAGAGAGAGAGAGAGAGAGAGAGAGATCAAAGTACACACACATACACACACACGCACACACACACGTGTGTGGGACGTGACGTGACGTGACCGTCACGATGGTCAAGTGGATAGAGCGTTGGCCTTCCATTCTGTGGCTAGGTTCGAATCCTCACTGCCCACGGGGATATTTCGCAGAAATATTCTGACGGTTACTGTCCCCCTCGAGCAAGGAGATGGGGGGTTGAGGTCCCAGCGTTGCCCAAAGATCGGTAATAATGAGCTCCAAGCTCACTCCGGGAGGGTGAAACTGGCGATCGCGAGTCCGACTCGCGTGGACAAGACCATGTATGAATAACAAACACACACACACACACACACACACACACACACACACACACACACACACACACACACACACACACACACACACACACACACACACACACACACACACACCAAACTCAGCCTGCCGCTCACCTGAAACACACACCGTAATTAGACACGTGGGGGCCGCCAGAGATGTAATGGCAGGTAACAGGATGCCGCCACCACCGGGTAACCACTCCATTAGCACTCCCTCTGCTCTTCCCCCCTCCACCCGGCCTCTCCCCTCCCCCCACCCCTCCCCAACCTCCTCCCTCCTCCCCAGACCATCTTCCTAATTCCCCCAAATTTGCCACATCCTCAATTCTCTTCCTTATGAAGAAATTTACAAGATGGTGTTGCTTCCACTAATATATATTATTCTATGTTAGGTTTCATTAACTTTTGTGCATATTTCAAGAACTAATTTGTACCGGTCCTGATGTATTTTTTTCTGCGTTCTTTCTTCATACTTTGGTTATTTTTGTATCACATTTGCTTTAGGAAGTGAAGAAAAATATGTGTGTGGAATTAATGATGAGTTGGAGGAGACGGGAAAGGCAGACACTGTATGGATAGGAATGGAGGATGAGAGATAAGATACTTTGATCCTATCTAGACGCTTTGCAAGTACTAACTACAAAGTTATTGACTATACAAAGCGCCACCACGCCAGGACAAACTTGGAGGACTCGAACCGCTGACCGAATGCAGGGACTCTACACACGGGCCGAGCGCTCTACCAACCAGGCCACCCTGGCGGGTAGGATGAGAGAGAGAGAGAGAGAGAGAGAGAGAGAGAGAGAGGAGAGAGAGAGAGAGAGGAGAGAGAGAGAGATATGGTGGTTATGTCTTGGAGGGGTGATGAGAGAGAAGGAAGGGAGGGAGGGCGGGGGTGTCGGAACATATCTGGCTTGGCTGCGGGGGCTTAGGGGGGGGGGGCAGGAATGCGACACGCGCTGGGTGGTGGGATGAGGGAGGGGGTGGAGAAGATAGAGGGAGGAGGGGGGGTTCCGACACCCTCAACCTGTTGTCTTTATTGAGGGATCGCGTTTTGGGGCGCCTGGTTGGGGGGTTGGGGAGCGGCCCGGCGGGATTGGCGGGATGAAGAGGGGGAAAGGGTGAATGGACAATGGAAGTAATGAAGTATTTAATGGAGAGAAGGTGGGAGAGAGGGAGGGAGGGAAGTTGGATGTAAGAGGAAGAGGTGTTATTTTAATTATCCTTGCCTCCTCCTCCTCCTCCTCCTCCTGTAATATAAAGTATAACATGGTAACACTCTTTTTATCCTTTTCCTCTCCACTTTCTTCCACTCCCACCTCTCCCTTCCCTTCTTTCTTTTACGATGCCGTTTCCATTCTCTTCCTTCGTCCCCTTCCGGTCTTCCTCTTCCTCTTCCTGTCTCACTCTTTCCTCCATTTCCCTTCATTTGGCCTTCCCTTCCCTCCTCATGAAAGCTCTCGGGAGTAATACGTTGCGCGCACCGTGTGACAGCTGGCGAGCGGCTCAGCGTCAGGGGAGGAACAGGGAGAGTAGGAGGGAGGAGAGGCGGAATGGAGAGAGAGAGAGAGAGAGAGAGAGAGAGAGAAGAGAGAGAGAGAGAGAGAGAGAGAGAGAGAGAGAGAGAGAGAGAGAGAGGAGGAGAGAGAGAGAGAGAGAGAGAGAGAGAGAGAGAGAGAGGAGAGAGAGAGAGAGAGAAGAGAGAGAGAGAGAGAGAGAGAGAGAGAGAGAGAGAGGGAGAGAGAGAGAGAGAGAGAGAGAGAGAGAGAGAGAGAGAGAGAGAGAGAAAAAAAAAAAATTATCCAAGAGATAAATGGGAAATTATTGGTTCAAATTTAGCACAGCGAATTATCAACCAATTTTGAAGACAGTTTACACGAAACCTTAGAATCTAGAATTCTAGATCATTACATATACAGGAATGGATGCTTAAATAATAACTAGAAAATATAAAGAGTATCGTGCTTGTACATTTTATTATCGCAAAACTATCGTAGGAACCAATACAATGTGTAAGTCTTGATGTCTTAATTTCGTCAGCGCAATATATTACCGAGTATCATGATTTAGACAAGGAAGTGGTTAAAGGGGTTGGGTGGGTACTGAGGGGGTGGGGAGGAGGATATGGTGTAGGTGGGGGGGAGAGGGGAGGTGAGGGTGGCACGTGGGTAGGGAAGGTGAAGGAAGGGGGTGGTGAGGGGGGTATTTTGGTGGTAGGACTAAAAAAATAGAGTTGATGGTTGGTTAATTATAGTTCCTGGTGGTTATAGTGGTGAGTGGTGGTGGTGGTGATTATGATGATGATGATGGTTGTTATTGATGGCAGTGGTGGTGGTGGTGTGATGATGATAATAATGGTTGTTATTGTTGATGGCAGTGATGGTGGCGGTGGTCAGTATTAGGTGATACAAAACACACAATACATGATATATACATATATCAAATTTTGTCTGAAATACATAAATAGATCAGTACATAATTACCTATTTTTTCACATGATAACAAATATTTTTTGTGAAACTCGACTCGTTACTCGCGAAAACACGTGGGCGCACTCGTCGGTACTCGTGGATAGTCGCCATCAAGTCGCATCAAGTAGTGAGAGTCGTGGCAGGGTCGCGAGGTGTCTTGGGTATGCATGCGAGGGGTTGGAAATTTTGGACATGTTCAAAATCTGGCCACGCAACGTCACGACTTTTGGATGCGTAGCGGATGCGTAGCCGGGTTGTAACTACTAGTATCAACTCGTAGCAACTCGTCATTTATCGTGTAACCCTCCTTCCTTCCTCTCTCCATCTCCCTTCCTTCCCTCCCTGTCCCCTTCCTTCCTCCTTTATTCCCTCTCTCTTTATCTACATTTCCCTTCCTCCTTTCCTCTCTCCTCTCCACCTCCCTCCATGTAAACACGTGGTGACACGCCTCTCCTCGGTGACTTCATTACCTGCATGGCGAAGGAGGAGCAAAAACAGGAAAGAAAATATAACAAACAAATATAACAAAAAAAGTAAACAAAATATTGGTAGTTTAAAATAAATTTAAAAAAAAGGGAAAAAAAATGTAGATATGATAGAAAAAATAGGAATAAAAAAGGAAAGAAAATAGAACACGGAAGCAAAGTGAAATAAATAGGTGGTTTAAAAAAAAAAAAAGGAAAAAAATAAAGATTAGCGATGATATTTGTGAGGAAAGTGAATTTGAAGCAATAGAGATAAAAGTAACTTATAAATACATACAAATGTAACTTATATAACTATGAAATATAACCATGATAAATAAATATAACTATGATATCAATGCTATCCTTTAATTCAATAACGTAATGATTAAGTAAAGAAAATCAATATTGAAATATGTTATTAGAATTGAAATAACTTTGAATTCTCCAGTTTCTTCTTTACAGGCTCTTGTCATCTCTCCTTCCTTCTTTCTTCATCTAGTAATAAATTGTGATGGGAAGATGTAAGGTATATAGGAGGAAAACAGAAGAGGGAGGTGAGGCAAAAGAGGAAGAAGTAAAAATGAAGAAGAGAAACAAGAAGTAGGAGTGAGGGATTTACGCGAGTGATGGAAGGAAGATGAGGAGGGGGAAGGAGTGGGAGATAAGGGATGGTGGGAAGGAGGAGGAAGTGAAGGGAGAAGGAGAGTGGGGGAGGGGAAAGGAGGGAAGGAAGTAATGGGGTCAGGCGGGGTCATGGGGCTGGAGCTCACATGGTTTCTCGCTCTCCTATGACCCCCTGGAGAGAGAGAGAGAGAGAGAGAGAGAGAGAGAGAGAGAGAGAGAGAGAGAGAGAGAGAGAGAGAGAGAGAGAGAGAGAGAGAGAGAGAGGAGTGAGTTTTACTCACGAAAAAACAGATAGATCATCCGTTTTTTTTCCCACCACCACCACCATTACCACTACCACCATCACCATCAC
>JACEEZ010005516.1:142500-147500 GCA_016584305.1 Chionoecetes opilio | reverse complement strand
AACTCATTACCCTGCCAACTCATTACCTGGCCTGTTCATTACCCTGCCAACTCATTACCCTGCCAACTCATTACCCTGCCCACTCATTACCTGGCCTGCTCATTATGTGGTTGGTGCCCGCGCGGCCAGTACCTTAGTCATGTGATTAGGTCTCCCCCCCTCCCCCCCACTGTTTGGTCAGGTCAAAGTTTGTGGTGAAAGTGACCCGTGGGAGGAATTTGGTGACCTATGAAATGGAAGGAATTTAGGGCAAGGGTAAGGTAGCAGGAAGGAAGGAAGAAGGTAAGCAAATAATAGATAGAGATAGATAGACTAATGTGTTAATAAGTAAATACATGGATGAATAGATAAATACACATGTAAATAAAGCACAAAAGATATGTTAATAAGTAGATAGATAGATGAAGTGGGTGAAGGAGTGATTTATGAGTTAAAAAAATATACGAAATTTAATTGGAAGGTAGTATGATCGTGTGTGTGTGTGACTGTGTGTATTCATTTAGCTGTATTTTACAGGGCCTGAGCGACGCTCGTATGGCCCCGTCTCCATATCAACATTTATTTCATCATTCATCCTTAGTTCTTAGTGTTGGCCGAAGCCACCACCCCGGGAGGCGGGTCACAAACCCCCGGCTAACACCCGGTACCCATTCACTGCTGGGTGCACAGGGGCTCGGGTTTTAAGAAGACCGCCCGTCTGTCTTCGCTCCGCCCGGAGATCAAACCCGGGACTTCTCGGTTGTGAGCCGAGCATGCTAATCCTTACACTACGGAGTTCCCTACGAAGTTCGGTGTGTGTGTGTGTGTGTGTGGTGTGTGTGTGTGTGTGTGTGTGTGTGTGTGTGTGTGTGTGTGTGTGTGTGTGTGTGTGTGTGTGTGACTGTGGGATGTGTGTGTGTGTGTGTGTGTGTGTGTGTGTGTGTGTGTGTGTGTGTGTGTGTGTGTGTGTGTGTGTGTGTGTGTTACTCACCCATGGTCTTGTCCACGCGAGCTGGCTCGCGATCGCCAGTTTCACCCTCTCAGTGCGAGCTTGGAGCTCATTATTACCGATCTTTGGGCAGTGCTGGGACCTCACACACCACACACCTCCATCCTCTTCCTCAAGGAGGACAGTACTGCCCGAATTTCACAGTGTAAAAATCCCCGGGAATGAGTGGGTTCGGGGATCGAACGGCGGACCACAGAATGATGCCGGGCGTCATAACCAACTGAGTCACACGGACGTGTAATAACACGCACATGTGTGTGTGTGTGTGTGTGTGTGTGTGTGTGTGTGTGTGTATGTGTGTGTGTGTGTGTGTGTGTGTGTGTGTGTGTGTGTGTGTGTGTGTGTGTGTGTGTGTGTGTGTGTGTGTGTGTTTACATTGAAGCCTATAGCGCCTGTAGGCTTATCAGTGGCGGCTCGTGGCATAGGGCTGCAGAGCTGCAGCACCCCCAGACACTCACTGCCAGGTGTATGATGCCTTTAGAGACACCGCAGAATTGATACACTACTAACAAATATATCACAATAAAAAATCATTATGTTGTTTAATTATTTTCAAAACGTTACTAAGTGAGTTTTCATTAAAACCAGACCAAAATTTAAGTTACTTGCATATTTGCTGTACGATTCATGTCTGCGCCGCCGCCGCGCCGCTTGTGAACACAAAGAGCTGCAGCTGAGGCAGCTAAGTCTCGTCCCTCTCGTGTTTACAGTGCGTGAAGACGGTGTGGTTAAATCGTGCTTTCTTTAATTACCATATGACGATGGAAAATCCAGTGAAGTATTTGCAAAACATCAACTTTATCCCAACTGACACGAAATGAATAGACTGAAATCAATACCGACTTTTTTTTCAAGTAATACTGTAATTCTACCATCACCACCTCAGCCATCCCCTCTACTACCAACACTACTATCCCCACCATCCCTTCTACTACTACCACCACTACTACCATGCCCTGAAATCCGTGAACATCAACTACAACTCATACTTGCGATAGGTAAAATTTGTGTATCCTACTGTTGTGTAAAGCTTGCAATCCCTCCATTGTATTTTATCACGAGGCGCCACTGGCTATTATGGTTTTTCCTCTATGGCTCAAGTGGTTGGCCCTGCACATTCTGGAGGTTCGTGATTGTTGACCTCTCCGTCCGTTGGTGTCGCAGGCTGGATTCTTATAGTGACACCTGTGATGATATAGGTGAAGGTCCGTTTTCTGTGATGGTCAACCCTCAGTTTAGGCTCATGCTGCCACCTATTGTCCCTCCGCCGCACTTGAGGTCGCAGTCGCAAGAACAGGTATGCATCACGCGGGTTTCTTCGGCCACTTGACGATGGATTCACAGTTGCTCCTTGGTGGGACTTGCACTCAGGACCTTGTGCTCACCGCCTAGGCTCCTGTCGACCACGTTAAAGTTGACCGAAAGAGTTCCCCCCGGTAGGATTCGAACTAGGGACATCGAGCTCACCACTCCAAGACGCTAACCAATCGGCCACCGCCTCCCCCAAAGTGTGTGTGTGTGTGTGTGTGTGTGTGTGTGTGTGTGTGTGTGTGTGTATGTGTGTGTATGTGTGTGTGTGTGTGTGTATGTGTGTGTGTGTGTACGCTTTATCTCTAGGACGATCTTAATTAATAAGGAAAATCTTCCATGACCTTCTCTCTCCCTTCCTTCCGTACCTTCCTTCCCTCTTTTCTCTCCTTTCCCCCTTTCTTTCCTTTCCTCCCCTCTGATCACCACGCCCTGGCACCCTTCTTACTCCTCCTCCTCCTTACTTTTAACCTCCTCCTATCAAGGCGTCTAAGAACAAATTAGATCAATACTTGGGATCAACTTCCCAACTCGACTTCGGTCCTACGTAAATTTGTTGCATTGTTTTACTTATATTATATTTTCTTTTTAGCTGAGATCCTGTTTTTTCTTCCTTTCTTTTCCTTTTTTTTTTTTAACTTAGAGTATGTCTCTCCTTCAGCCTTTCTTATCAAATTCCAAGGCAGTTTATTTAATATTGCATGGTGTTTTTTCTCACTCTTTTTCCTACCGGCCTACTTGGAGGAGGAGATGTGGGGAGGAACCTTCAACTTTGCTATATTTTGGCCCCTAACACGCAGAATCTATAGTGGTAGAAAGTAGTCACACAGGCAATCTCGTTTGGCCTAGTAGGTCTGTTGTTGTCTGTTTTTCCTTTGTATTCCTTTGTATTCCTCTTCTCACCTTCTGTCTATCATCAGACACTTTCCAGCTTCGTCTACATTCTACAGTCCCTTCCCTTCCTTCCCTTCCCTCCCTTCCTTCCCTTCCCTTCCCTTCCTTCCCTTCCCTTCCCTTCCCTTCCCTTCCCTTCCCCTCCCTTCCTTCACACGTCAGCATCCACTTCGTCTACCTTTCCTCCCTCTATCACCTGTCAGCTTAGTTTTCTGCTGACTGACTTTTTCTCGGTCTGTTTTTTTTACCAGTCAGTCTCTATTCACACTTCCTCCTGCGGACTTATTTCTCCCGGTTCGTCTTGATTGGCTAGTTTTGTATCCTTTAATTCTTTCTTTTCTCTCCTCTTTTCACACCAGCTTCCTATTTTAATTCATGTGTCATCTTCCATTAATAACACACACACACACACACACACACACACACACACACACACACACACACACACACACACACACACACACACACACACACACACACACACACACACACACACACACACACACACACACACACACACACACACACACACACACACACACACACACACACACACACACACACACACACACACACACACACACACACACAGATAGAGAGAGAAAGAGAGAGAGAGAGAGAGAGAGAGAGAGAGAGAGAGAGAGAGAGAGAGAGAGAGAGAGAGAGAGAGAGAGAGAGAGAGAGAGAGAGAGAGAGAGAGAGAGAGAGAGAGGAGAAGCACACACACACACACACACACACACACACACACACACACACACACACACACACACACACACACACACACACACACACACACACACTAACACACACACATTCCACACCTTCCCATGATGAAAGACACACCTGAAATCGGTCACCTGAGTTCCTTCATTTAGAGATTCCTTCGCCTCGAGTGCCAGCCCGCTATCTCCACTTCCGATAAGACCGCCGATAAGGAGGAGAGGAGCAGCAGCAGGAGCAGTAGCAGGAGTAGGAGCAGGAGAAGGAGGAGGAGGAGGAGGAGGAGTGGTAAAGGTTGTATGGGTAAAACTAGTTTGTGGTTAGAGACGATAATCAGAATTAGAAACAAGATAATGGGAACACGAGTGGGCGGGTGGGTTGGTGGGTGGTGAGTCATATGTTGGGAAAATGTAATGTATGAGTGACATGTTAATTTTTTGTAGTAAATTTTACGTTGATTTGTAGTTAAGGGATTTGTATTGCCTTCTAATACCGAGACTTATGTTTAATTTGTGTTCAATTATTTGTTTTATTTGTATTGAGTTGGATGTTCAGCGTGTAATCTCTGCGTGTGCTCTTCATATCAATTATCTTTTTATTTACTGATAACGAAAGCTTGATTAATACATTTTTTCGCAGGATAAAAATTCTTACCAGAATCATGAAATTTTGAACAATTTAGAATTTTCTAAAAATTATGTAGCTAGTAATTAAGGTTATAAGAAGAAACGTCATAAGTTACTATCACTTTATCGATAAACCTGAAGGCAGCGAAGATAAAATTATTAGAAAATGCGTTAAATTAAAAGAAGTAATTAATATTAGCGAATGAATCATAGAGCGACTCTTAAATAAGGAATAGATAAATATGTAGTGTTGAGCTTCCCGCCAGTCCTTGAGGTGTGAGGCGGCGGTGAACACCTTCATTACCAGAGGCAGGGGAGGGAAGGTGGGCGGGGAGGGAGCGACCAGACACAGGGAGAGAAAATATATACATAAATTAAAATATAGGAAAATAAAGTAGATATGCACATGTGGAAATAGGGGGGAGAAAACCTAGGAAACGTGAGTTTATCGTGAACAGATG
>JACEEZ010005516.1:125000-137500 GCA_016584305.1 Chionoecetes opilio | reverse complement strand
TCTGGCCAGCGACTCTCTAACCCGGTGGTAATTAGCGTCCAGAGAGGAGAGAGAGAGAGAGAGAGAGAGAGAGAGAGAGAGAGAGAGAGAGAGAGAGAATGGTTTACCCTTTAGATACACTCCCGACACTTGGCAACCCGGAATTTGTACACCCTTTTTATATGCTAATGTCCCGTCCGGTACTTTTGTTTTACCGAGATTAGGTCGCTCGGGTACCTTCCCTCTTCTTGACCCCCTTCTTACCCCTACCTTAACCCCCCACCCCTCCTTACCCCTCCTTACCCCTTCCCCTTACCTCCCTAACCCTTCCCTTAACCTTCCTTCACCTCTTTACCCCTCCCTTACCCTTCCTATCTCCCCCTTTTACTCCCTTCTCTCCCACCACCACCTTTCCTTCCCTTCCCCTCCTTACCCCTCCAATAACCTTTCTTCCCCACCTTACCTCTTCCCTATACTCCCGTACCCTTCCCCTAACCTCCCATCCCCACCTTACCCCTCCCCTAACCTCCCTTCCCATTCCTCCCTTCCCTTAACCTCCCTATCCTCTCCTTTTACTCCCTTCTCTCAAACCACCACTCCTTTCTTTCCTTCCCAATACCTCCCTTCCCCTCCCATAACATATCCCTCTACCTTCCCTTCCTTATTCTTCCTCCTTCCTTCCCCCTTTCCCCCCATTCTCTCCTCTAGGCTCCCTCTTCCTCCACAGGCTAATGGACCTCCCGTAGCCTCTGTCTCATTGGTGTAGCTTGTTAAGGAGGTAATTACACCACTGTTATGGGGGTCGTGGTGGTGCTGGCGGAGTGGTGTTGATCGGGATGTCGTTTGGTGTGCTGAGGGGAGGGGAGGGAGGAGGGTGTGTTGGTGTGTTGGGGGGAATGGTTTGTGGTGTGTGAAAGGGCGTTGGTTTGTGGTTATGGTGCTTGTTCATGATTTGTTTGCTGTAGTTGGTGTTTGCTGTATTAGTTAGGGTAGGTGTATGTGTTGCTATGTTGGTGTGTGTGGAGGTGTTTATTGAACTGTGTACGAGTCTGGTAGTGTTTTTCTAGATTGATAAGTGACTGTTTACTTCAATCTGCTTTATTTCATTCGGATCTGTCCAATATTCATATTTTTGTTCTTGTTTCTTTTCCTGTTTATTCATTCTTATATTTATTTACCAACAAGTGAATTTTCGTTGTATCAGTATATATTGGTAATGGTAACAGGTGTGGTGGAGACAGGTGTGGTGGACAAGTGTGGTAAACGGGTGTGGCGTGAGGTAACCAGCAGGTGTTAAGTCCCACCCCGCTCCTCCTCCACCTCCTCCACCTCGCTCACCTCTCCACACAAACACGTGAGAATGAGAGGGCAACAAGACGGTAAAAAGTACACACACACATACATACACTCCAGCCGAATGATGTTTTACGAGACTCCTCACACCATAAAAAGTTTGACGGTTCAATAAATTGGCAGACGACGGGTGGGGGAAATATATGTTGATCCTGTGGTCTTTAAATGGTGACTTTAAAATATCCTCTACGGGAATGATATGATGAAGTGTGTTGATGTATGGATGTAGAATGAAGTTGTTGTTTTTTTAGTTGTGTTAATAAAATGCAGAGGAATGAAAAAGTTTATGGATTTAAGCTACATTGTCGTTCAAGTTATTGGTGAGAGAATCTTTATGGAGTGAAAGGTTTGATTTAGTGGTCTTTCTGTATTTGCATAAGCTCAGTACATACGAATCATATATTTTTTTAGATATTCTGATAAGATTTGAGATATTCTGTTCCCTATTTATACCTGTTCCCTATTTATTCCTGTTCCCTATTTACTCCTGTTCCCTATTTATGTTCCCCCATGTTGCCTAAAACACCCATATTCTTATTATTCTTATTATGCTGTGACGTGTTTTCCTGTGACCATTTTTCTGTGACTTTCTTTCCTACCATCGTTTGCACAACTCAATCCTTCCTTTTCAGTTTATGACGAGGAATAAATGTTGAATCTTATAAATATTGAATCAACGTTTATGGTCCATTCACAGTTTGTTCGTGTAACGTTTAAGCTTTGGAAACGTTTACTTAGCTAACATTTCCACTCCATCTCACTTTTTGTTCTTCTCCCTTCTTGTGAACTTACCTTTTTTTCATATAGATTATTATTATTATTATTATTATTATGATTATGATTATGATTATTATTGATGCCGCTGTTACACCGCACTTTCTCTTCTCCTTGTGACGTCACGCTGCCCATATTTTCTCACGTCCTCCCATTCTTTTGTTTCGGTCTTATCAATGTCGTTTGCTTCGTCACCTTCCTCGTTTTCTCTCTCGTAGACTTTGTTTGACCTCTGTTTTTCCGTCATTAGTTACACGCTTTGTATTCGTGTCTTTCTTTTGTTCTTTGTTTGTTTTGTCTCGTTTTCTCTCTGTATTTTGTGCTTCCTTAATCCACTCAATTTACTCTGCCATTTGTTTTATTTTCATTGGATGTATCCCTCGCTTATTCCTCTTACCGTCTGAGTATTGCTGTGTTCTACGACTCTTCCTTCTTACATTTCTCGTGACCTCTCATGGGATCTCCAAGTCGATCTCAAAAGATATTCAAAGCCTATCTTTTTACTCAACACATTGCTTATAACCACTGCGTGTGTATCTGTCCTTCATAAACCTTCTGCCTCCTCTTTTTTCTCTCATATGGTTGTCTTTTTTTCATGGTCTCAATATTCTATAATTTGCGGTTACTGGTATTCAGTGTGCGGTTACGGCGAGATCCAGGGAGTCGATGGAGCGTCCCGGGACCAAGACGAACCTGCAGTTAAGTGCCGTCCCCGCCCCGGGTTGGTCCTCGCCAAAGAGCCTTGCGTGTAATGTAAATAAGGTTAATTTTCTTGCTCTTCTCCCGGTCTGATGAATGGCCCTGGCCCCTCTTCTCTCCGGGAGGGTTAAACATTGCGACTAGTTCTCCTCCTCCTCCTCCTCCTCCTCCTCCTCCTCCTCCTCCTCCTCCTCCTCTTCCCTTACTTGTTCTTGCACGGTCTCATCTTCGTCAGGAGGGGGGAAGGGGGAAGTAAAAGAGGGAGGGTGGGAGGGAGGGAGGAAGGGGGAAGAGAGGAAGGGGAAAGTAAAAGAGGGAGGGAGGGAGGGCGGGTGGGAGGGAGGGAGAAAGTAAAAGAGGGAGAGGGGGAGGGAGATGATCTGTTCTGCAAGAGGGTTGAATTGATCGTCACACAGGGGAGGTGTCATGTCCGTGGTCTTTAGATAAACTGTAATGAGGGACTTTGGTAGCAATCACGGAGGAATGGCCGTGTGGAGGGAAGGTGATAGGTGTTTGGGCCCGTGGGGGTGCCCTGCGAGGCTGCCTGGTGTGTGTGTACTTCTGCAAGGAAAGAAGGAAGAGGAGGAGGAGTTAAGGAAGCAGGACAGACATGTGGACACACATAGACTTAAGGGTATAGCAGAACCTCCAGCAGCTTCCCCTCCACCCCTCCTCCTGTCCTTGAGGGAACCACAGAAACACGCAGAAGTAAAGATCATTAAATATCAACTTCTTAGTATATATAGAACAAACTTGGCCACCTTGTATGTACTTCTGCAGGAGGAGGAAGCGAGAGGAAGGAGGAGGAGGAGGAGGAGGAGGAGGAGGAGGAGGAGGAATACAAAGGAATACAAAGGAATGCAAAGGAATACAAAGGAATACAAAGGAAGAACAGACAGCAACAGCCCTACTCGGCCAAACGAGGCTGTCTGTTTGACTACTTTCTACCACTATAGTTTCTACATGTTAGAGGTAAAAGAATAGTAAAGTTGAAGGCTCCTCCCCACCCACCTCTCCCTCTGGCCGAGGCCGGCAGGAAAGAAAGTGAGAAAAAAAACCATACAGTATAAAAAAACTGCCATGGAATTTTATAGGAAAGATTGAAGGGGAGACATACTCTAAACTAAAGCTAACGCTACAAAAAAAAAGGGTTTATGTAGGGCCGAAGTAATCGAGTTGGTGGACAGTTGATGCTAAATATTTATCTAGTTTGTTCTTAAACGCCTGAACCGTGTTACTATAACTACTTGTGCTGGAAGAGAGTTCCATATATTAACAACTCTATTAAAGAAAAAATGCTTCGCTTCATGTGACCGAAATCGCTTCCCAATGATCTATCCATTACTACGAGTAGTGCTTGTCTAATCAATATTCAAATAGTCGTTTATGTTAACATTATCGAAGCCATGGAACATTTTAAACAATTCTATTAAATCTCCTCGCAATCTACGTTTTGACAAACTGAACAAGTTAAGTTCCTTCAATCGCTCTTCGTATGGCTTGTTTTGCAAGAGCGGAATAATTTTAGTAACTTTTCTTTGTAGTCTCTCCAGTTTGATTCTATCTTTTCTATAGTAGGGTGACCAGAACTGAACGCAATATTCAAGATGAGGACGTACGCTCGCACTGAAAAGTGTAAGAATGACTTTTTCAGACTTATATTCGAAAGTTCTTCCTATGAAACCAGTTAATTTGTTACTCCTCTTAACAACTTCTGAACAATGTTTACTGGGCTTGAGGTCGCTGCTTATAATAATCCCCAAGTCTTTTTCTTCGGTAACATTGGAAAGTTTATGTCCGTCCATTGAGTAGTTAATTTGATCGTTATTACTTCCTATATGCAAAACCTTACACTTATCGGTATTAAATTTCATCTGCCACTTCTTTGCCCAACTAACTAAGCGATCAAGGTCAGACTGCAATTGCATCATATCGGCAGTTGTGATTACTTTATTCGTTATTTTAGTATCGTCCGCAAGCTTTGATATCTTACAGGTGAGGCCTTCGTCAATATCGTTTACATACATAGATTAAGAAAAGTACAGGACCTAGTACAGATTCCTGCGGTACACCACTTAAAATATCTTGCCAGCTAGATGCTTTTCCATTAATTACGACGCGCTGCTTTCTCTCAGAAAGCCAGTCTTCAAGGCAATTTAAGATATTTCCAGTTATGCCGTGAGACTTTAACTTCTTAAGTAAACGCTTATGGGGGACTTTGTCAAACGCTTTTTGAAAGTCAAGATAAATCACATCTACTGCTTTCGTCTCGTCGAACGTGCTGTATACATCATTAAAAAAGTCTTTGTGAGGCAAGAACGTTTATTACGAAAGCCGTGCTGGGAGTTTTTGATCAGATTATTTTCTTCTAAGAATTTTACCACATTGTCTCGTATTATTGTTTCCATTAATTTACAGACTACGGATGTGAGGCTGATCGGTCTGTAGTTGCTCGGTTGTGTCAAATCACCTTTTTTCTGTATTGGAGTAACATTTTCAAGTTTCCAATCGCAAGGGACTTTACCGGAATTTAGGGATTTGTTAAAAAGTTTTGAAAGAGGCTTGCAAATCTGATGCTTCGCTTCCTTTAAAACTCGCGGTGCAATACAGTCTGGCCCGAGGTATTTGTTAACTTTAAGTTTATCTATTGCTTTAATTATTGTGTCCTCAAGGAATTCGCAATTGATCAATAGAATTACGTTACTTTGATCACAGCCCACATTTGCCAGTCCATTTATATCTTCAACTGTAAAAACAGAAGCAAAGTAATCATTTAATACTTCAGCCATCTCGATTTCATTATTAGTAAGATTACCGTTTTCATGTGCAAGTGGACCTATGTTCGCTGTGATAACTTTCTTCTTGGTAACTGAAAAATTCTTTCGGGTTTGATTTACTGATACTTGCAATATATAATTCAAGATTTTTCTTACTTTTCTTTATCAACTTTTTCATATCGCGCCGTAGTCTTTCGAACTCTATTTTATCATTTACATTTTGAGATGACATGTATTTACGGTAGGCCCGTTTTTTCTGTAAAAGCCCAGATTCGATTTGTCTGTTCCACCACATGGGTTTATTTAAATTTTTACATGGACGTCTTTTACCGACTGGAACACAAGACTTTACAGCATTGTTCAAGATATTGTTAAATATCCCCCATGATTCGTCTATATTCGATTGATTTGATAGCTCGCTCCACTCTGTTTCTGACAAAATCGTCCTAAGTCTTTCAAAGTTACCTTGTTTATACAGGAAAATTTGTTTGTCGCTAACGCTTTCTCTGTACACTTCGAGATTTATATCAAAGGACACAATTCTATGATCGCTAGTGCCAAATTCAGGGCCAATATTCACATTATTTACTAAATCGGCATTTGTCGACAAAACAAGATCCAATATGTGTCACCTCTCGTGGGTTTGTGAACATGCTGAGTTAACGAACTTTCTAATAAATCGCTGTAAAAGTCTTGATCTGAATGTAAGTTTAGCAGATTTCCCCAGGAAGAAATGGCTAGGTTGAAATCACCAAATATGACTCAATCGGACTCATTACTCATTTATATTAACTGGTTATACAGCTGGCTATCAGCGTTACTATTGTGAACTGGGGGTCTATAGATGAGTCCGATTATAATTTTTTTCGAGCTGATCTTTAGCTGCAGAAATAGAGAATCCACATTTTTTATTTTCTCGTATTCTATGACCTTGGGATGAAGACTGGCTTTTACGTATAGTAATACTCCTCCGCCTATTCAATTCGCCCTTTCACAGCTATATATTAAGTAACCAGGTAAATTATATTCAGCCAAAAAGTCTCTATTTGTAGTGTTCAACCAGGATTATGATATGCCAATAAAATGATAATCTTCGGTCGCAACAAGGGCTTAGAGGTCTGAAAATTTATTTCGGTAGCTGTGCGCATTGAACATACAGGCTTTTACGATATTTCGAACCGAGGTCGCATCGTGGGGGCGGTCATTTACGTTAGAGAGGTTACGTCGGAGAGGTTGGGGCCGGTCTTGGAGGAGGAGGAGGAGGAGGATTACATAGGATTACATAGGAGTAACAGACACCAGGAGACCTATTGGTCCATAGCGAGGGTATCTGCTGAACTACATACTACTAACTATCAACTACTTGTAAGAAAACAGTTGCAAAATGATACCATGTCCCTAAAGAGGATAGGAACATGGAAGTTTCATAGTGCAGAATGATAGGATATGAAAAAATACTAACTACAAACACCACTACAACTACAACTAATCGATACGGGGGACTAGATACGAATTCGCACTATCAATACCCATTTACTTTACAGTGCGCGTCAAGTCTGTTTTTGAATGTAGTTATTGTGTTGGCTCCGACAACATTTGCTGGTAACTTGTTCCATCGATCAACGACTCTAACATTGAAATAATTTTTACGGAGATCGGTGATGCAACGTTGACCGTTTAGTTTTAAACCATTATTTCTTGTTGTCACTTGAGTTGAAAGCTCGAATAGGTTCTCTTGATTAATGACATCAAAACCTTTTAGGATCTTAAAGGTTTCTATCAAGTCCCCACGGATTCTACGGGCGACCAAAATTGAACGGCATATTCCAAGTGCGGCCTAACCAAGGACGTGTATAATTGTGTCATTACTTTCGGAGTTTTATGTTCAAAGTTACGTTTAATAAAGCCCAACATCATATTTGCCTTTTTACTGGCAGCTAGGCAATGCGGACTGGTTTTTAGATCATTACTGATGATGACACCTAAATCCTTTTCCTGCTGTACTTCAGTTAACGATTTATTTTGCATTTGATAGTTATATTTGAGGTTATCGTTGCCTATATGCATTACTTTACATTTATCGGAATAGAAATTTAATAACCATTTATCACTCCAATCTGATAGTTTGTCGAGATCACTTTGTATGAGTTCGCAGTTTTCTCTAGTAGTATATGCTTTACCGCCTAATTTGGTGTCATCTGCAAATTTCGATATTTTAGATACAAGTCCGCAGTCCAGATCGTTGATATATATCAGAAAAAGAGTAGGACCCAAGACCGAGCCCTGAGGCACCCCACTAGTGACATCTAACCAATCAGATGCCTCACCATTTATTACTACCCGTTGTTTACGATTTGAAAGCCAATCGCCAATCCATGAACATAATTGCTCTCCTAAGCCATGTGCCTTAGCTTGGTCAACAGTCGCTTATGTGGAACTGTATCGAAGGTTTTCTGAAAATCAAGGTAATATTACATTCGAGGGAATTTTAGCGTCCCAGTTTTTAATAAATGACATTAAAAAAATCCAGTAGGTTTTTTAAGCAGGATCTCTTATTTCGAAATCCATGCTGGGAGTTTAGTATAGAGTTATTTTCATCGAGAAAAGACACTATTTTATCCCGCAATATTTTCTCAAATAGTTTAACAATCACGGACGTTAGACTAATTGGGCGATAATTACTTGCGAGGCTCTTACTCCCTTTCTTGAATATCGGTGTAACATTAGCTAATTTCCACATACTAGGAACATTTTTTTCACTTAGCGATTTATTGAAAATAATCTTTAATGGGAGCGAAAGTTGACTGTGACATTCGCGAAGTAGTCGCGGCGAGATTTCGTCCACCCCCACGGATTTTGCTGTGTCAAGTTTCAGCAAATACTTTGATATTTCGTCTACTGTTATCTCTCCTATTACCAGTCTATCCCTTTCGAGTCCTGCATACATGTTTACTGGTTCTGGTAATGAAGTTTCGTCTTCTTTAATAAATACCGCATTAAAGTATTCATTGAGTACGAACGCCATACTCTTATTATCATTTACCAAGATATTATTATTATCTTTCAGTGGTCCAATATTTGTTTTGACGTTTTTATTACTTCGAACGTATTGAAAGAACCTTTTCGGGTTTGATTTGGATTCCTTTGCAATTTTTTCTTCATACTCGCGCTTTTGGTCCAATACTTGTTTTGACGTTTTTCTTACTTCGAACGTATTGAAAGAACCTTTTCGGGTTTGATTTGGATTCCTTTGCAATTTTTTCTTCATACTCGGAGGAGGAGGAGGAGGAGGAGGAGGAGGAGGAGGAGGAGGATTACATAGGATTACATAGGAGTAACAGACAGCAGGAGACCTATTGGTCCATAGCGAGGGTATCTGCTGAACTACATACTACTAACTATCAACTACTTGTAAGAAAACAGTTGGAAAATGATACCATGTCCCTAAAGAGGAACATGGAAGTTTCATAGTGCAGAATGATAGGATATGAAAAATACTAACTACAACTACCACTACCACAACAACTAATCGATACGGGGGACTAGACACGAAATCGCACTATCAATACCCATTTACTTTACAGTGCGCGTCAAGTCTGTTTTTGAATGTAGTTATTGTGTTGGCTCCGACAACATTCGCTGGTAACTTGTTCCATCGATCAACGACTCTAACATTGAAATAATTTTTACGGAGATCGGTGATGCAACGTTGACCGTTTAGTTTTAAACCATTATTTCTTGTTGTCACTTGAGTTGAAAGCTCGAATAGGTTCTCTTGATTAATGACATCAAAACCTTTTAGGATCTTAAAGGTTTCTATCAAGTCCCCACGGATTCTACGATCCTTTAAGGAAAACATATTAAGTTTCCGCAGTCTCTCTTCATAAGATGAATTTCGCAGAGATGGAATTTGTTTGGTTGCTCTTCTTTGCACTGATTCCAATTTGGCTTGATCTTTACGAAACAGGGCGACAGAATTGAACGGCATATTCCAAGTGCGGCCTAACCAAGGACGTGTATAATTGTGTCATTACTTTCGGAGTTTTATGTTCAAAGTTACGTTTAATAAAGCCCACATCATATTTGCCTTTTTACTGGCAGCTAGGCAATGCGAACTGGTTTTCAGATCATTACTGATGATGACACCTAGATCCTTTTCCTGCTGTACTTCAGTTAACGATTTATTTTGCATTTGATTGTTATATTGAGGTTATCGTTGCCTATATGCATTACTTTACATTTATCGGAATTGAATTTTAATAGCCATTTATCACTCCAATCTGATAGTTTGTCGAGATCACTTTGTATGAGTTCGCAGTTTTCTCTAGTATAGCTTTACCGCCTAATTTGGTGTCATCTGCAAATTTTGATATTTTTGATACAAGTCCGCAGTCCAGATCGTTGATATATATCAGAAAAAGAGTAGGACCCAAGCCGAGCCCTGAGGCACCCCACTAGTGACATCTAACCAATCAGATGCCTCACCATTTTTTACTACCCGTTGTTTACGATTTGAAAGCCAATCGCCCCTTCCATGAACATAATTGCTCTCCTATGCCATGTGCCTTAGCTTGGTCAACAGTCGCTTATGTGGAACTGTATCGAAGGCTTTCTGAAAATCAAGGTATATTACATCCGAGGGAATTTTAGCGTCCAGTTTGTATAAATGACATTAAAAAATCAGTAGGTTTGTTAAGCAGGATTCTTATTTCGAAATCCATGCTGGGAGTTTAGTATAGAGTTATTTTCATCGAGAAAAGACACTATTTTATCCCGCAATATTTTCTCAAATAGTTTAACAATCACGGACGTTAGACTAATTGGGTGATAATTACTTGCGAGGCTCTTACTCCCTTTCTTGAATATCGGTGTAACATTAGCTAATTTCCACATACTAGGAACATTTTTTTCACTTAGCGATTTATTGAAATTAATCTTTAATGGGAGCGAAAGATGACTGTGACATTCGCGAAGTAGTCGCGGCGAGATTTTGTCCACCCCCACGGATTTTTGCTGGGTCAAGTTTCAGCAAATACTTTGATATTTCGTCTACTGTTATCTCTCCTATTACCAGTCTATCCCTTTCGAGTCCTGCATACATGTTTACTGGTTCTGGTAATGGAGTTTCGTCTTCTTTAATAAATACCGCATTAAAATATTCATTGAGTACGAACGCCATACTCTTATTATCATTTACCAAGATATTATTATTATCTTTCAGTGGTCCAATACTTGTTTTGACGTTTTTCTTACTTCGAACGTATTGAAAGAACCTTTTCGGGTTTGATTTGGATTCCTTTGCAATTTTTTGTTCATAATCGCGCTTTTTAGACTTAATTAGTCCTTTGCAGCGACGTTTGACGTCATTGTATTCTCTAGAATCGCAGTCTGCATTTGATCGTTTGTAAACTTTATACGCTCGGCGCTTTCTGCCAATGATTTGTTGGATCTCATTATTCATCCAACTGGGTCTGTTTATGTTATTCAAGGAGGAGGAGGGGGAGGGAGGAGGAGGGAGGAGGAGGAGGGGGAGGAGGAGGAGGAGGAGGAGGAGGAGGAGGAGGAGGAGAGGGAGGAGTTACGGTCGAGAGTCACTTCCCTCAATGGCCGTTCAGCTCAAAGAATCATTAATCAATTTATGGGTGAATGCGGTGCACCATCACAATCGCCTTGATGATGTAAACACGGGCTGGGATGCGGTACAGATTTTTGCGTATGTTTTGTATCTTAAAAGGCTGGTATGCATAAAGGTAATAGCAAAGGTATCGTAAAAGGCTGGTAGTACGTACGGGGGTTTGAACAGAAGTCATAAAAAAGAAAACGCTTGTAGATGTCAGTCTAGTAGAGGAGTTGAGGAAAATGTTTATGATGTAGAATTATAACACGTGAAAATGGAATGATGGATGAGGATTTTTATAATGTGTGTGTGTGTGTGTGTGTGTGTGTGTGTGTGTGGTGTGTGTGTGTCTGTGTGGTGTGTGTGTGTGTGTGTGTGTGTGTGTTGTGTGTGTGTGTGTGTGGGGGTGTGTGGTGTGTGTGGTGTGTGTGTGTGTTTTGTGGTGTGTGTGTGTGTGTGTTCGTGCATTCTTGATATCACGCATAATGACGATATCGTATAATACCAGTAAGACGCCTTAATCGGCGAGGGACGAGCGAGCCCGTAGAAACCCGCCAAACGTGCGCACGTGCGGCGTCACCCGGAGTTGGATCTGTGTGACATTGCTAGGTGGGGTGTTCTCAGACCACACACAAATTTCAACTTAGTCGGTACAGCCGTTTCTCAGCTATAGAAGATAGCGTTGTCTGACACCCCTCACGCGGCACGCGCCACGCGCCACGCGCCATGCTGACCCCTCACGTGAGACGAAACATGTCAAGCATAAAAGGGATTGAATAGGGCTATCAGATGGCGAAAACCGCTTGTCAATCGGAAGCGGGATTCCAAAGATATAAGCTCCTGAAAAGTGTTACGGTCGGGCCGGGCCGGCTCGGCCGCTTAAGTGAGAAAAATCCCGTATCCACCGAGGACTCACGAGCGCTTCGCACTCGCTCGTAATTATTGTTCGAGTGAGGCGAAAAGCGCCGAACGAGAACACTTTACTACAGACAGATGAATTCAGTGAGGGTTAGGGGGTGAAATTGTTTCCGATAAAAGCTGCGCATCTAGGTTTCTATTCATGCTACAGAAAATCAATGCATACCGTTGGAAAGCTATTAAAAAATTAAGGTAACCTTTAGGAATGTTCTTTTTCAAAATTCGTCTACTTTTTCACAAAACGCCAAAAAACTGCAAATTTGAGCAAAATAAAGAAGATTTTTTATAATAATTTTACTCTAGAACTGAACGGAATACGAACTCGGAACACGTTTCACACCTAGGTGTGAACGCCTATTTACTGGTATACGCTTTTATTTTTG
>JACEEZ010005516.1:95000-120000 GCA_016584305.1 Chionoecetes opilio | reverse complement strand
CAATACCAGAGGCTGTCATCCTAACTTTCATCACCCGCTTATCTCATCACTACTCCCATCCTCTACTTTGGGAATATTCGTGGCATCCGCTCCCACATAAACCCTTTTCCCACATAAAGGAGACTTTCGTCTCCATATTTCGTGCTTTGACTGTGACTTTGTGTTGTGTTGGGGTGGAGCGGAGTGGCACGTGTAGTTACGTGACAGACGTGCAGTCACTATGTACTGTGGGTAGTAGTAGTTGGGGTAATAAAGCCGTGCACAACAGTAATGTCTCCTTGCAGTCCTTCCCGTCTCCTCCATAGCCCTGAGCCTTTTAGTGTGAAGAATTTGAGGGGGGTGGGTTGCTCCCCCCCCCCCTTTTCGTTACAATAGGATAAACCAGAGGACATAGGGTATTCAGAGGGAAGGGTTGATTGATTGATTCAGAGGGAAAGATTGAGGTGGATGGGCAAGAATTTGTGGCTGCGGAAATAGTAAACAAACGTTTTGAACTATCTTGGATCCCGGACTTTTGTTGAGGTGCCAATTACTTAAATTACCTCTTGGTTAAATGTTCGTCGCAAGACAGACAGACACACCTAAAATAGGTACTCAGTGAATGCTTACATACAAGTAGATATTTCCTGAAGCCTCATTCTGCTTGAACTTGCGTTTTTTCATGAACAGACGATTTTTAAAGATTGAGTATTCAAATATTCAATTATTTTGCCAATATTTTCACCAAGTGCAGACAAATAAAATGATAAACTACATTTTTTATTAAGAACTGTTTCAGGTGTTGTATTGAAGGGTAATTCTGATATGTCCCAAAAAAGCACAGGGAATTTACGGTAAATGATAGATCATTCAGGCTGAAAGTGCAGAGGATGTGACAGCCCGAGAGACAAGCTTGAGCGTGAGCTTATTAAAAAACTCCCCATTGTATTCATATTTCTTATATCATGCTTCTCATTTCAGTAATTGTTGCTCATTTTTCACCTATGTTTGTCTATCTAATCTCCCATCGGTGTTTTTAGTAAATTGTTTTCACATGCGTAAAGTTGTGTGGTCTTTAATTTTATCTAAATGATTTGAATAACGAGTTAAGCCGCGGTCACACGAGCAACTTTTCTGGCAATATTACAGCCGGCAACACAAACACGGCCCAAACTCGGCTATAATTGCGCTGTTTTTTGAAGGCCGACATGTCGGTCTTTCTTGGCAAGCAAATTGCTGAAATTCCTTCCACCAACGGATATTATTTGACATTCATATTTAATGCATGCTCTAATTCAATATACAGAAACTAAAATAAACACCTACATAGTGGCAAGAACCGATTACAATACGAATTGTGAAGTCTTGTACATTTTTAAAAACATTTTGAAGGATATAATTAGGAAACTTAGGAATAAGACATTACATTAGGAAATTTATATGAGTTAGCGATGGTTTTCTATTTTTCTTTTGTTGGCTGTCTACCTTTTTAAGGGATACTGAACTGGACAAACTTTTTTGTTGATCACTGATGTTTTATTTTGATGTTTATTCACACTGACGCGCTTCCATACACAAGAATCCATTTCAATCATTCACCACCCTATTTGTGAACCAGTTTCTCCCTATTTATCCCTATTTTTCCAAAGACGCTTCTTCAGATACGGCTTGAGAAGTCGAAATTGGCATTAAAACTCGGCTACCTCTATGAAAGTCCGTGTGACCAAAACACGGCAATACATTGCTTCAACTGAATATTGCCGGCTGAATATTGCCAGAAAAGTTGCTCGTGTGACCGCTGCTTAAGGTTTGTATTTTTTGGTCCTTATTTCGAGATGGTTGATTAAAGGACAGTGAATCATCTTATGTCATCGATTTGTCCAGGTAATTCACGTGCATGATCAGGTATGCCAATAAACAGGTCACGTCAGAGGCAAGATAGTATGCATTTGTTTTATTACATTTCAAAATAGTTCATCAAGTATCAAATACTATCAGATACTGTAAATAATCGGGTTTCCAGAAAATGTACTGCAAGGTTCAGGTATACAAATAAACAGGTAACGTTACTGGGTAATGTTAGGAGCAAGATATGTATTTATTTGTTTATATTTCATAATAGTTCATCAGGTGGCAAACAAAACATCAAGTAATCGATTTTTCTGGTAACTTACGTTTTTTTTTATATTACACAAAAAAAGAAGTTCACGTAGATGTTCAGGTATAGCAATGTAGAGATAACGTTAGAGCGTCTGATCAGCACCTTGCAGCGGTCTGAAGTGGATGAGGAGAGCAGAGGTGGCGAGGTGGGGGCAGACAACAGGTGAGAAGCAGGTGGAGGAACTGTAAGGAGATAGGTTGTGGGGCAAGGAGGTGGTGAGCTATTGGCACTGAATGCGAGACGGTGGTTAGCATGAAAAAGTGAGGCAGTGAAACGAGGAGAGAAGCAAGGATGGTGAGGGAGGGGGTGTGAGGAAGCATATAGACCGTGGGGGAGGTGTGGAGTGAGGTAAGAGTGCGTGATAGAGGGATACAGATAATGGGAAGGGAGGGGGTAGAGAGGTCTTCTCTCACGGGTATCATCGTATGTTAATTTTTATTCCTTCTCCATCTTCACCTCTCTCTCTCTCTCTCTCTCTCTCTCTCTCTCATTCTCGCTATTCGTGTCCAACTGATGTTTTAATTATAAACTTTAAGGTATAACGACACCGCACACATAGACATACAGACAACAGACAACTGCCTGACTTATTGATGTTGCTGATCTGCTGATCCATAAGGCATAAACACGACACACACACACACACCCCACCAAACACACACAGACACACACCACCACACACACAACACCACACGAACACACAACACCCACCACACACACACACACACACACCACACAACACAGGGAGCAAGAAATATATAGGGACATCAAAGAGATGAGTACCACTTACGCAGAGAAAAAGAAGGAAGAAGGAAAGAGAGGAGAAGGAGAAAGAAGTAGAAGGAAAAAGAAAGGAGGAGGGAGAGGAGAAGGAAATAGAAGTTAGACTGATAGAAGGGGAAGTTAAAGACCAGTACAAAAAAAATAGTACACTGGAAACTCGAACAGACAACGCAACACAAAAACCACACATACCACACAGGACAAATAGTACAAGGCCAAGAAAAATCACTGAGGAGAGAAAAAGAATTACGATCATAGAGATAAATAAAAGATGCCATGGAGGAAGGTTACTAGGGCATGGCAGTGCAGGTTATTGTTAGGTTAGGCAGGCAGGGAGGAAGGTGACTAGGGCTGGCAGGGGAGGGTAGGTAGGTTAGGCGGCAGGGGGCGCAAGGGGGGCAGGCTGGAAAGGACACGTTAATTCCAGCCCACGGGTTTGAGCATCGGGTGACCCTTACAAAATGATCTTTCACAGTCTCGTATTTGAAACGTCAGTAATGATTGTGGCAAGAGTGAATGTGAGAGAAAGATGGGAAGAAGAAGGGCTGGGGAGGAATGGGTGGAAGACGAGAGGAAGGAAGGTGGAATGGCGGCTTAGATTGCAGGTGCACAGAGAGAGAGAGAGAGAAGAGAAGAGAGAGAGAGATGATAGAGAGAGAGAGAGAGAGAGAGAAGAAGGAGAGAGAGAGAGAGAGAAGAGAGAGAGAAAGAGACGAAAATAATGTGCACTGGTTAAAAGGAAGTACTATTTATGGGATTTGTGAAGACGAGAGAGAGAGAGAGAGGAGCGGTACGAGGGAGCAGATTAGTAGAGGAGAGCAGAGGAGAGAGAAAGTGAGAGGGTTAATTATGGCAAGGATTAACGAAGGAAATGAAAGAAAGAATGAAGAAGTGGTAGATGATGAGATGAAATTGCTGTAAAAAAATGATTAATAGACAAGAGTACGAATTCTCTCTCTTCTCTCTCTCTCTCTCTCTCTCTCCTCTCGTCCCTCTCTCTCTCTCTCTCTCTCTCTCTCTCTCTCTCTCTCTCGTCTCCTCTCATCTCCTCTCTCTCTCGATATCTCTCTCTCTGCTCTGTCTCCGCTTTAGTCCATGTAGGCTAAAAAAAGCCGATAATGGCTTGTGGGGAGGAGGCTGGGTAACGCGCATCTTATCTCTCTTTATCTCCCAGCATCAGTACCGAGGCGAGAGAGAGAGAGAGAGAAGAGAGAGAAGAGAGAGAGAGAGAGAGAGAGAGAGAGAGAAGAGAGAGAGATTCATAAACGCATACATCAGTTGGCATCACACAGTGGGGCAAATGTTCCCTTTTCTAAGCCGGTCTCGCTGCTCCAAACACAATGGGCATAGCGGGGAATAACGGGGCGCCTAGTGCCCAATCATGGGGAGAATGCCTGCCGCCGGGCTTTTCAGATAAGAATTTGCTTATTGGGCCGCGGAGGAGGAGATAGACAGACAGACAGACAGACAGACATACATTATATATGAGTATCTCTAATGTGATAATTAATATGCTTTCCTTACGCCCTCATTTTTTCTCAAAATCTTCAATATTTATGTTTTATCATTATGCTTTGCTGTTCATCTTATGTTTTTGTTTTGTGGTGGGGGGTTTCCTAATTCCTATCCACTTGTTTTTCCTGGGTTGCGCTTTTTCCCTCATCTTTTTCCAGGATTTCCTCTTCCTTTTTTTCCAATCTGGGGTCTGTCCTCCCCCTTCTTCGTGTCTCTCCACTTTCCCTCCTCCTCTCTCCTTCTCTTTCTCCTCTGCCTTCTTTTCCGTTTGGCCGTTTGGTAATGCACTTCTTCCCTCCTGTTGACCTGGCCTTTTTATCTTCTTGAATATCTCTCTCTCTCTCTCTCTCTCTCTCTCTCTCTCATCACTCATCCTCTCTCTCTTCTCTCTCTCTCTCTCTCTCTCTCTCTCTGCACAACTCCATTTACTTATTTTTTAACCAGTTGCCCCATCATTTCGAGTCTCCTCTCTCTCTCTCTCCGTCCTCTCTTCTCTCTTCCTCTCCTCTCTCACTCTCTCTCCTCTCTCTCCCTCTCTCTCTCTCTCCACAATCCATAATTACTTATTTTTAACCAGTTTCAACATCAGTTCGAGTCTCCTCCTCCTCTCTCTCTCTCTCTCTCTCTCTCTCTCTCAGTCGTCTCTCTCTCTCTCTCATCTCATCTCTCTCTCTTCTCTCTCTCTCTCCCTCTCTTCTCTCTCTCATCTCTCACAAATCCCATAATTTACCTATTTTTTAACCATTGCACATCAATTCGAGTCTCTCTCTCTCTTATCTCTCTCTCTCTCTCTCTCGCTCTCTCTCTTGCGTCTCTCCCTCTCGCCGTCTCTCTCGCTCTCTCTCTCTCGCCTCCTCTTCCTCTCATCTCCTCCGTCCTATTCGCCTCCCCTCTCTCTCTTCTGGCTCTCTCACAATCCCTATTACCTACTTTTAACCAGTTGTGCCATCATTTGGGTCTCTCTCGTGTCTCTCATCTCACGTCTCTCTCTCTCTCCGTCGATCTCTCTTCTCATCTCTCTCTCTACTCTCTCTCTCTCTCTCTCACCCTCTCTCTCTCTTCTCTCTCTCTCTCTCTCTCTCTCTCTCTCTCTCCTCTCTCTCTCTCTCCTTCTCTCTCCTCATCCTCTCTCATCTCTCCTCTCTCTCTCTCTCTCTCGCTTCTCATCTTCTCTCCTCTCTCTCTTCTCTCTCCTCTTCTCTTCTCCTCATCTCTCTCTACTCGCTCTCTCTCTCTCTCACTCCTCATCCTCTCTCTCTCTCTCTCCTCTCCTCTACCCTCTCGCTCCTCTCTCGCTCTTCTCTCTCTCTCCTCTCTACTCGCTCCTCGCATCTCTCTCTCCCTCTCTCTCCTCTCTCGTCTCTCTATCTCTCTCTCAGCATCCATCACGCGCCGCCGCCGCCATATCTCTCCCTTACCTCACCTAGCATACCTGAACTCAACACGTAATTACTCCTACTGTAAATTGCTTTTAAATAACGCTTCCCTTGCTGGCCCACGAACACAGAAGAAGATAGACCAAGGGTTAAAACAGAGTCAGAGTTAGGAGAGTGCATTTACCGGGGAGGAGATTCAAAACCTTCATGAATCAGACGAACTAATAAAAAAAAACATGCATCAGAAGGCCTTAGTTAGCGGGGCACCTTGAGGCAGGATTCTTACTATTTCGATAAGGGGAGGTGCATTTTGAGGAGAGTCCGAGAGAGAGAGAGAGAAGAGAGAGAGGAGAGAGAGAGGAGAGAGAGGAGAGAGAGAGAGAGAGGAGAGAGAGCCAGTATAGTACACCGAAAACCAGATACAAAAATTCCAATAAAAAAGGACGAGTTAATAATGAGACACAAGATCAAACAAAACCAATATCAACAAACAAACTTAAAAAAAATTAAAACACGCACTAAAAAAGGGTAAAAAAAGAGAAAATGGAGATGAAGAAAACTAGATTACAAAAAGAGACAAAAAAATGACGAAGAAGTCTGAGAAGAAGGAGGAGGAGGAGGAGGAGGAGTTGCCCAAGAAAAACAGTTGGTGCCAGGGCGGAAAGAGTTGGGTTGAGGGTAGTTAAGAGAGAATTTTGTGCCATGCTCGCGAACATGTACACGATACGCACCAATTACCTCGTCCCGCCTCTGGTGATTAAATTGGAGGTGAGTGCGTGATTGGTCTTAATTGTACGGGGGGGGGGCAGAGGAAGGAGGGGGGCACACCTTACCCACCCCCCCCCCCCCCTTACAAAACCCACCTCCTCCGCCCCTCCTCCTCCTCCTCCTCCATCCTCCTCCTCCTCCTCCTCCTCCTCCTGCCTCCTCCTCCTCCTCCTCCTCTCCTCCTCCCTTCTCCTCCTCCTCTTATTGTTTTCGTCCTCCTCTTCACCTCCACCGATTCTTCTTTCTCTTTTGTTCGTTTTCTCGTCGTATCTTTTTACTACTACTTATAACTACTACTACTACTACTACTACTACTACTACTACTACTACTACCACTACTACTACATCTCTTCGTCTTCTTCTTTTTCTATTATTTATTTTTCTTCTTATTCGTCTCCCTCTTGTTAGTGTTGCTGTTCTACTTTTCATATCTTCGACTACTTTTTTTCCTTCTTCTTCTTCTATCGCCACAATTCTGCGTTGGTGTACTGTATTTATCTTTCTATCTCTTGCGCCGTGTTCGAGAGAGAGAGAGAGAGAGAGAGAGAGAGAGAGAGAGAGAGAGAGAGAGAGAGAGAGAAGAGAGAGGAGAGAGAGAGAGAGAGAGAGAGAGAGAGAGAGAGAGAGGAGAATAATTCATTTTGTTGATGCTTATTGATATGTAGTAATTAGCATATATGACAAGCAGGTGTACAAGAAGTACGTTCCACTAATTACGTCAATTGACGATAATGTATTACATGTGCCCTTGTTTACATGTCTCTTTTATCTCCCTGTCAAAGGTTGATAAAGCACACACACACACACACACACGCACGCACGCACGCACGCACGCACGCACGCACGCACGCACGCACGCACGCACGCACGCACGCACGCACGCACGCACGCACGCACGCACGCACGCACGCACGCACGCACGCACGCACGCACGCTCGCACGCACGCACGCACGCACGCACGCACGCACGCACGCAGGCACGCAGGCACGCACGCACGCACACCCACCGCTTACGCAGTCAAGTGGATAAGAGCGCCAGACAGGCAGCCCATTTTGTGGTCAGGCGTTCGAGCCCCGACCCCGTTCGCTCACTGGGTCATTTAACTGACAAATGTTGGCGGTTACTTTCCCCCTTTAACAAGGGGATTGTGTGTGTGTGTGTGTGTGTGTGTGTGTGTGGTGTGCGAAGTCCCAATTAAGTCCCGAAGTTACCCAAAGATCGGTCACTACGAGCAATAAGCTCTTTCTAAGGTAGATCAAATGATTATATTATCGTTAGTAGTCATTTGATCTTGTTTCCAAGAGGGTAAACCTGGCGATCACGAGTCCAGGTCGCAGGGACAAGACCGTGGGTGAAAACGCGCGCACACACACACACACACACACACACACACACACTGGGGTGAGAGGTCCTAGCTTCACCAAAAGTTCGGTCTCTATGAGGTCTAAGCTTAAAGTAACAGCTGGAGATTGCGTGTGTAGCGCGTGATCAGCCCGCGGATGAATAACGCAAAACAATAGAAATACCTGAACCATTTTTGACATTAGAAGAAACAGTTGCGATACATATGAAGGCATATACTTTGCATAGGCCATAGAGGAAGGAGGAGAGGAAGAAGAGGATGATGAGGAAGTAAAAAAATGAAGAGGAAGAAAAAGAAGATAATATTGAAGATGAACAAGAAGAATATAGACGACAAGAATATTGAAGGAGAAGAAAAAGAAGATGAACAAGAACTTCAACAATAATAGCAACAACAACAACAACAAAACAACAACAACAACTACTACTACTACTACTACTACTACTACTACTACTACAACTACAACTACAACTACAACACAAGCAGTAAAGTTAAGAGACGAGATCATTAAAGAAAGACCCAGAATCACACACACACA
The DNA here is from genome assembly GCA_016584305.1 of Chionoecetes opilio. NCBI lineage: Eukaryota > Metazoa > Arthropoda > Malacostraca > Decapoda > Majidae > Chionoecetes > Chionoecetes opilio. The sequence goes on along the minus strand of JACEEZ010005516.1, from coordinate 111,516 downwards.
CACACACACACACACAGCACAACAAAATAGTAACTCACGCAGCTCTCCTTTACAAGCCGTAATTAAAACGCCAACATTTCTTCCTTTGCCAGTAACACAACACGTATTTAGCGGCGGTGATGGTCCCCTTGGCGCGTCATTAACATACTTTTCTCCCTCCATAGCTAACGCGAACTCGCTAATTAACTGTTAATTACACCATAACGCTCGTGCGCCCCTTATGTGAAGTTGTGATAACGCCGAAGGAGGATAGGAGGAGGAGGAGGAGAAGGAGAGGTGGAAGTGAGTGCAAGGAAGGAAAAGAGAGAAAAGAAAGAAAAAAAGTGTTTAGAATGAGTTAGGATAGAGAGATGGGAGAAAAGGAAGAAAACAAGTGGTTTAGAAGGAGTTAAGATAGAGAGATGGAAGAGAGAAGTGGAGGAAAGGGAGGAAGCTATGTTTTATTATTAGACAGAAAAGGAAGGAAGGAAGAAAGGAAAATATGCATAGAAGAATAAACGGCATGGAAGCAGAACTAAGGAATAACAGTAAAATGAAACTATATCACTAATAACCACTTACTCAATGCGCAACATTTGGTAAGAGAGAAAAAAAGAACCATAAGTTAGTAACACGAAAATCGGGTCACTTCACCCATTTTTCCCTAAGTTTCCCTCCAACAGTAAAATTTTCTCTGAGCCAACTTTCCCGTCCGTTTTCTTTGTTGCCATATTGCTCCCTCGATGGGGTTGCAGAATGTTTGTTGCGACAGTTTTATGTATAAGTCTATGTTTTGTCCATTAGTGGGATTTAAGTATAACATTTTATATATTTTGTTTATATATTTTATTTAATTAGGGGGATAGGATCGGTAACATATGGTGTGATGTAATTAAAGAGAGAGAGAGAGAGAGAGAGAGAGAGAGAGAGAGAGAGAGAGAGAGAGGAGAGAGAGAGAGGAGAGAGAGGGAGAGAGAGAGAGAGAGAGAAGAGAGAATTAATGAGTAAATAAGTATGAGTGAGTGAGTGAGTGAGTGTATTAGAGAGAAAAAGAGAGAGAGAGAGAGGTGTCAAGAAAAATTATAGATAATTCTACTACTATTTCCTCTGTGTTCCCCTCCTCCTCCTCCTCCCTCCTCCTCCCTCCTCCTCCTCCGTCATTTCCTCACCTGGACGTGCTAAGCCGGAACACCCACTCACCCACAATTACATGGCGTCACCCGGGCATCAGAGGTGACGGCTTACTCCACACAGACTGCAGAGCGTCAAAGGGGGAGGGAAGATGATGGGGGGGATGGGCCTCCTCCTTCTCCTTCTCTTCATCTTCTTGTTCTTGTTCTTGTTCTTGTTCTTGTTCTTCTTGTTCTTGTTCTTTCTTTTCCTTCTTCTTTTTCTTCTCCTCCTCCTCCTCCACCTCCTCTTTCTCCTCTTGTTCTTCTTCTTGTTCTTCTACATCATCTTTTTTTTCCTCCTCTTCTTCTTCTTCCTCCTCTTCCCTTGCTCTTTGCTATCCTATTATAGCACTTGCAGTTTTCCAGTAGATTTAGTACAGCAGATTCCCTTGTATTAGGATGAAAATGTTTCTAGTATATATTATTCCTATGTATTCTTATGTATTCCTCCTCCTCCTCCTCCTCCTCTCTTTTCCATCTCGTCCTCCTTCTTTACCTTTGTTTCCTCTTCTTCTTAGTTGTCCTTATTCTCCCCTTGTTGTTTCTTCCTATTCCTTCCTGTGCTCCTCTTCCTTTTCATATCATTCACTGTCTTCCTCCCCCTCTTCCTCCTCCTCAATTATGTTATTAAGTCACTGGGCACATTGGGCGTTCCCGAGAGATAGAAGAGGGAAGAAGAGGGAAGGCAAGAAGGATGGGAGGGAGGGAGAGACAGACAGAGGAGAGGAAGAAGTGAGGGTGTAGGAAGACAAACAGGAAGACACAGAAGCAAGCAAGAAAGAGATCAGAAAGATACAAGGGGAGCAACAGGAAGAAAGGAATTACGTCAGAAAAAGTTATCGTAGTGTAAAAACAACAAAGCAACAGCGATGTAAACAAATATAAAAGACCCAAAGTAACTATACCCAGCAAATATTTCTTAAAAAATCAAACAATGATTCAGACAAACAGGCATTACGTAGAAAGGATATTAGGGGTACAAAGAGAGAGAGAGAGAGAGAGAGAGAGAGAGAGAGAGAGAGAGAGAGAGAGAGAGAGAGAGAGAGAGAGAGAGAGAGAGAGAGAGAGAGAGAGAGAGAGAGAGAGAGAGGAGAGAGAGAGAGAGAGAGAGAGAGAGAGGAGAGAGAAGAGAGGATGAGAAGGAGAGAGAGAGAGAGAGAGAGAAAACAACAACTATACGGTAAATAGGTAAATAAAATCATGTTAGAAAGCTCAGTGGATAATTATTGAGTAAACAAAACCATAGGGAGACAAAAAGTAAAACAGGAGGGTGGTGATTCAGATGCAGAGAAGAACAAAAAGAGAGGAGGACGAGGTGAAGAAAAGGTACAGGTAAGGAACAGGAAAGGCAGGCAGGCAGATATAAAAGAAGGTGGCTAGGAAGGCGAGTACATACAAGTGCAGGACAGAAAGACAGAAAGTATTGTCCTGCTGTTGATACGTAGTCAAGGCAAGGGATCTGTGACGTAATTGTCCTTTTCCTGGTGTGTGTGTGTGTGTGTGTGTGTGTGTGTGTGTGTGTGTGTGAGTGTGTGTGTGTGTGTGTGTGTGTGTGTGTGTGTGTGTGTGTGTGTGTGTGTGCGTGTAGTGGGAAGGGAAGGGAAATTAGCAACCCTTTACGCTGCTATTAGGCTATGGAACGGAAGTCTGTGGGTGGCCTTCTCACACACACACACACACACACACACACACACACACACACACACACACACACACACACACACACACACACACACACACACACACACACACACACACCACACACACACACACACACACACACACACACACACACACACACACACACAACACACACACACACACACACACACACACACACACACACACACACACACACACACACACACACACACACACACACACACCACACACACACACACACACACACACACACACACACACACACACACACACCACACACACACACACACACACACACACACACACACACACACACACACACACACACACACACACACACACACACACACACACACACCACACACACACACACACACACACACACACACACACACCACACACACACACACACACACACCACACACACACACACACACACACACACACACACACACACACACAACACACACACACACACACACACACACACACACCACACACACACACACACACACACACACACACACACTATTACTATTTCTATAACTATTACTATATTACTATTACTATTACAATTTCACACACACACACACACACACACACACACACACATACACACACACACACACACACACACACACACACACACACACACACACACACACACACACACACACACATAAATACACAAAATAAGCCGGACACTTTTATGAAACTTGACACTCTCTCTCTCTCTCCTCTCTCTCTTCTCTCTCTCTCTCTCTCTCTCTCTCTCCTCTCTCTCTCTCTCTCTCTCTCTCTCTCTCTCCTCTCTCTCTCTCTCTCTCTCTCTCTCTCTCTCTCTCTCTCTCTCTCTCCTCTCTCTCTCTCTCTCTCTCTCTCTCTCTCTCTCTCTCTCTCTCTCTCTCTCTCTCTCTCTCTCTCTCTCCTCTCTCTCTCTCTCTCTCTCTCTCTCTCAGCACCTGTGTGAGTGATTGCTTCATTACTTGTGACAGCGGTGGGTAGCACATGGAAGGGAAGGAAGCAAGGGTAGTGAGCAGGAAGGTGGGAAAGATGGGGAAGGAAGGAAGTAATAGGAAGGAGAATAGTGTATTAGGGAATAGTGGAAGGGAGGATATAGTGAAAAGGATAACTATTCTCTCTCTCTCTCTCTCTCTCTCTCTCTCTCTCTCTCTCTCTCTCTTCTCTCTCTCTCTCTCTCTCTCTCTCTCTCTCTCTCTCTCTCTCTCTCTCTCTCTCTCTCTCTCTCTCTCTCTCTCTCTCCTCTCTCTCTCTCTCTCTCTCCCCCTCTCCCTCTCTCTCTCTCTCTCTCCTCTCTCTCTCTCTCTCTCTCTCTCTCTCTCTCTCTCTCTCTCTCTCTCTCTCTCTCTCTCTCTCTCTCTCTCTCTCTCTCTCTCTCTCTCTCTCTCTCTCTCTCTCTCTCTCTCTCTCTCTCTCTCTCTCTCTCTCTCTCTCTCTCTCTCTCTCTCTCTCTCTCGTAATAAGGTGTTGTTTAGTGGGGGTTTTCCTACATGAAACTCCGAGTTGTACAATCGTTGTGTGTGTATAGCAGGTGTGGCGATGCATATATAAGTGTCCTGTGAATACCTGTGCCAAGGGGGAATTTCGATGACGTCTAATATCAAGCTGAATGCGAGTTGTCATCAGGTCTTGGCGTCATATTTGAGGTCGAGAAGGAAAAAAAAAACATGTCACGCGATGTCTCTCCTGGGATCATATAAAGATTGAGAAAGTCAACCTACAAGTGAATCTTTGAAAGGGTAAATTTGTGGTGGCAGATCTTCATGTGGGTAAGACTGGGGTGGTGGATCTTCATAAGGGTAAGACTGGGGTGGTGGATCTTCATGTGGGTAGGACTGGGGTGGTGGATCTTCATGTGGGTAAGACTGGGGTGGTGGATCTTCATAAGGGTAAGACTGGGGTGGTGGATCTTCATGTGGGTAAGACTGGGGTGGTGGATCTTCATGTGGGTAAAACTGGGGTGGTGGATCTTCATGTGGGTAAGACTGGGGTGGTGGATCTTCATGTGGGTAGGACTGGGGTGGTGGATCTTCATGTGGGTAAGACTGGCTTGGCAAATCTTCATGTGGGTAAGACTGGGGTGGCAGATCTTTAGGTGGGTTAGACTGGGATGGTGGATCATCATGTAGGTAAGACTGGGGTGGTGGATCTTCATGTGGGTAGGACTGGGGTGGCGGATGTTCATGTTATCCCTCTCCTGCGACCTCAACGATTTCGTGGCATCAAAATATCAAAGCTCACATTATTAGTTTTCCCTTCCACCACTTTTTTTCTCCCCGTGGCGCACCTTGGCCCCCTCCCTCCTAGTTAGATGTCTTACCTGCATTACCTGTTCACTCACACCTGGTTACACACACTGACATACACGGCTGCAGTCCTCGCGGCTTATCAGCGATGGGTGGGGGGGGGGTGTCTGCCTTTGGCTGAGGCGGGACACGAAGGGTGCAATCAAGAACACATATTTTTACAGTGCTCGCCTTGTTTGTGGTCGACAGACGGAGGGAAGTAGGCAGGTGGTGGTGGTGGTGGTTGTAGAAGTGATAGTGGTGGTGATGGTTGTGGTGGAGGTAGTAATTGTAGAAATGGGAATGGTGGTGGTGGTGGTGATGATGGTTGTGGTTGTGATTGTGGTGGAGGGTGACATTCCATTTTTTCCTTCTCCTTAGTAGGTGAGTTCAAGGTCGTTGATGTTTCCCAGTCCTTCATTGTAATATGATGAAAATAATAATAATGATATAATAATAATAATAATGATAATAATAACAATGATAATGATTGTACTAATGATACTGATGATACTGATACAGATAATGATAATAATGATTAAAGTTCCTACTACTCTGCTACTACTATACTACTACTACTACTACTACTACTACTACTACTATTACTATTAATACTAGAGTGAGTGAGTGAGTGAGTGAGTGAGTGAGTGAGTGAATGAATGAATGAATGAATGAATGAATGAATGAATGAATGAATGTGTGTGTGTGTGTGTGTGTGTGTGTGTGTGTGTGTGTGTGTGTGTGTGTGTGTGTGTGTGAGTGTGAGTGTGTGTGTGTGTGTGTGTGTGTATTTACCTAGTTGTATTTACCTAGTTGTAACATACAGGAAAAGAGCTATGCTCGTACTGTCCCGTCTCCAAATCTACTATTATCCAGCTTGCCTTTGAAGTCCTGAATACTTCTTGTATTAAATTAGATTATTATGAAATTATTGCATTATTCTCGTTTGTGTGTGTGTGTGTGTGTGTGTGTGTGTTGTGTGTGCGTGCGTGTGCGCGCACGCGCGCGCGCCGCGCGCCCATGTGGTGGTGGGTGGTCTTCTCCACATGTGGCAGCTTCCGTCACACACACACACACACACACGCCTCTCACCGGTGTCTGGACGATTCGAGCGAATACCTTTTCGAGCGTAGGACGATTCGAGCGAATACTTTTTCGAGCGTAGGACGATTCGAGCGAATACTTTTTCGAGCGGAGGATCAAACTTAGTTTTTTCTGAATAGTTTTGAGGTGTATGGAATGAATCTGGCACTTGTTTTTGTCGGAAATATATTTTTGTTTACAGGGTGTGGGGGGATCCCCGCCCCGCAAAACTTGCTCCGCTTCTCACTAATAATCTATTTAAGGACTATAAAATAGGTGTTGTCTCTGAAAGTTATTATAAAAAATACCGCAATGTCCTAAATAGGATTATAAAAATTCTTAAAATTTCATACTATATGTCGATATTTACAAACTTTAAAAATGATACACGCAAAATATGGAAAACCATAAATCAGCTGAAAAATAACTATAAAAAAACTTATCTCAGTTACATAACAATGAATAATAAAGTAATGAGATGCCCATCCGATGTTGCAGAGGCCTTCAATAAGTTTATACAGATATTGCTTCCAATTTAGATAACAACATCCCACCTTCCGATATTAACCCACTTGACTTTCTGAGAGGTAATTATCCAACATCAATGATTGTTCCTCCAGTACTACCACAAGACGTTGCAGCTGTAATAAACTCATTAAAAAACAAAAAGTGTAATACCCATGAAATTTCTGTCTCTCTCCTAAAAGCTAATAAAGAACAAATAGCTGTTCCATTATCAATCTTGTTCAACCAGTCCATCGAAAAAGGAATTTTTCCTCAATGTTTAAAACATGCAACCGTAATCCCTATTTATAAAAAAGGTCCAAAAGACAACATTGCCAATTACAGACCAATATCACTGCTAAGCACCTACTCAAAAATATTCGAGAAATTAATGAAAAAAATTCTATTAAATTTTTTAAACAAAAAATCTATTATCAACAAAGAACAATTTGGTTTTCGACAAGGCTTAAGTACCTTTAGTGCTCTGACCGCCTTCACCGATAACATCTACTCTGCCCTGGATGCTCAACATACAATGCTCACTATTTATATAGACTTTACTAAAGCTTTTGATACAGTGAAACATGATATTTTACTACAAAAATTGAAACATTATGGTATACGTGGCATCATACATGACTGGTTCAGAGACTACCTCACCGGTAGAACCCAAAGTACAAAATTTCAGAATTGTCTATCTATACCTCAACATATTCAGTACGGAGTCCCTCAGGGTAGTGTCCTCGGTCCCATTTTATTCCTTACTAGCCGCAAAGCCGCCCTCCGGGCGGACTTATTGGCTAGCTCCTGCGGAGGGCTATTGGTGGTGGGCCTTCGGCCCACCACCTGTGTTTGGTGGGCCTTCGGCCCACCAAACACGGACTCTCCAGATAGCCCCTTCTAACTTTCCTGAAATCATGGATGTAGAAATGTATGTATTACCCCCACCCATTCACTCACCCATTACCCATCACCCCCCACCCATTCACTCACCCATTACCCATCACCCCCCACCCATTCACTCACCCATTACCCATCACCACACACCCATTCACTCACCCATTACCCATCACCCCCCGCCTATTCCCTCACCCATCACCCATCACCCCCAACCCATCACCCCCCACCCATTCACTCACCCATCACCCCACACCCATTACCCATCACCCCACCCATTCACTCACCCATTACCCATCACCCTGCATCAAGGTTTCCTCAATTCTCGCAACCCACTTTTTTTCACAATTATCGCTAATAGGCTGCTAAAAAAAAAAAAAAAAGTGATCGGATCATCTCATAATTGGGCTTAAAACCTTCCCCTGGTCAACCCGGTTCCAAAAATGTTTCATATGAGGTGATTGCGCGACGGGGGGCGGAACCTATACCAGACACACACACAAACACATACACACACACACACACACACACACAGACAGACAGACACACTTTCGCTTATATTTACCATTACCCATCACCCCCCACCTATTCCCTCACCCATCACCCATCACCCCCAACCCATCACCCCCCACCCATTCATTCACCATCACCCCACACCCATTACCCATCACCCCACCCATTCACTCACCCATTACCCATCACCCTACATCAAGGTTTCCTCAATTCTCGCAACCCACTTTTTTTCCACAATTATCGCTAATAGGCTGCTAAAAAAAAAAAAAAAATGCTCGGATCATCTCATAATTGGGCTTAAAACCTTCCCCTGGTCAACCCGGTTCCAAAAATGTGCCATATGAGGTGATTGCGCCACGGGGGGCGGAACCTATACCACACACACACACACACACACACACACACACACACACACACACACACACACACACACACACACACAGACAGACAGACAGACAGACACACTTTCGCTTATATTTACCATTACCCATCACCCCCCACCTATTCCCTCGCCCATCACCTATCACCCCCAACCCATCACCCCCCACCCATTCACTCACCCATCACCCACACCCATTACCCATCACCCCACCCATTCACTCACCCATTACCCATCACCCTACATCAAGGTTTCCTCAATTCTCGCAACCCACTTTTTTTTCACAATTATCGCTAATAGGCTGCTGAAAAAAAAAAAAAGTGATCGAATCATCTCATAAATGGGCTTAAAACCTTCCCCTGGTCAACCCGGTTCCAAAAATGTTTCATATGAGGTGATTGCGCCACAGGGGTCGGAACCTATACCAGACACACACACACACACACACACACACACACACACAGACAGACAGACAGACAGACACACTTTCGCTTATATTTACCATTACCCATCACTTCCCACCTATTCCCTCACCCATCACCCATCACCCCCAACCCATCACCCCCCACCCATTCACTCACCCATCACCCCACACCCATTACCCATCACCCCACCCATTCACTCACCCATTACCCATCACCCTACATCAAGGTTTCCTCAATTCTCGCAACCCACTTTTTTTTTCACAAGTATCGCTAATAGGCTGCTAAAAAAAAAAAAAAAAAAAAAAAGTGATCGAATCATCTCATAAGTGGGCTTATGACCTTCCCCTGGTCAACCCGGTTCCAAAAATGTGCCATATGAGGTGATTGCGCCACGGGGGGCGGAACCTATACCACACACACACACACACACACACACACAGACAGACAGACAGACAGACAGACAGACAGACACACTTTCGCTTATATTATTATAGATCTATATAAATGATCTCCCAAATGTATTTACAAATTTAAAAACAATACTTTTTGCTGATGACTGTACGTTATTCATTACTGGTGCAGACCCTACATCCTTGATAGAAACAGCCAACCAAGACCTAGAACATTTTTATAAATGGTGTTTGAGTAATAGACTAACCGTCAATTTAAACAAAACTTATTATATGCTCTTTACCAACAAGGCGACTAAAATTCTTCCTCCTCTGATATACAACAACAATGTCATCAACAGAACTAACCAACACAAACTACTAGGTGTAACTTTTGATGATAACATATCCTTTAAACCACACATTAATGAATTATGTCTTAAATTGTCTAGAATCGTATCTCTATTATATCATATTAGAGACCTTATGCCTAATAATATACTTAAAATTCTCTATAATGCCCATGTATTGCCACACTTTCAATATTGTACTCCAGTCTGGTGCAACACATATCCCACTCATTTACTACCCTTATTCCGGCTACAAAAGAAAATAATTAGGATCATTACAAATTCGGGCTACTTTGATCATACTCACCCTTTATTTAAGAATATGAACATCTTGAAATTATTTGACATAAACAAATTACAGATTGGAATATATATGCACAAATTAGTTACTGGTGGTCATTATATTAACTTGCTCCCTCAACATAACTACCCCACCCGCAACTGTGAACACCTCCGTGTACCACAACATAACCTGACAGTTTTTCAACACTCACTAGCCTACTCTGGTCCCAAGATATGGAATAATATACCCGACTCTGTTAAGACCCTACCAACATTATGTTCATTTAAAAGGCAATACAAAAAGTATTTATTGTCCCAGTACTGACAAGATATTTGTTCTAATATTTGTTCTAATATTTGTTCTAATATATTTCTAATGATGGTCATGTAGATTTATTATAGTGCCAACAATACATTTTATTAGCATTCTACAAATGAATTTTTGAGCAATTGTCTATGTATTTCTCCTGATTTTTGTTTTTGTTTGTGTTTTTTTGTTTTGTTTACCTTGTTTTTCTAGTTTTTCTTGTTTTTCTTTTTTTTTCTCTTTTTTTTCTTCTTCTTTTATGTAATTGCTACTGACGTCCTAGATAAACTTGTTTGTAAACTACAGAGATGCTGCCCGAATAGCCGTATGGCTTCGTATGGGCTGCTTACACAAATTATGTTATATAACTTTATTAACGTATGTATTATGTATGGTAAGCATATTAAAGTGTTTCAAGTGTTTCAAGTGTTTCACTACCGTAGTATCGAGAATTTCTTTTTGTTCTTGATATCATGTTACTAAACCAAACCCACCTCTAAACTACCTAACCTAGTATCATTTAACCTAACTTAACCGTTTCTGGCTGAAATAACGGTAGATTTATACGTTATAATAGATGTTATAATGCACTCACTTTTTCTTTTCATCAACGTTCACACACACACACACACACAAAGGCGTAGCAGCTATATAGGCGCCCTGTTTCTATAAATACTACAGGCAGAGGGGAGTGAGGTCAGGTCAGGTACCCTGTGCGTGTGTGTGCATTCCCGCGTCAGGTACCCGTGATTTTGACCAAAGTAACAGCTTGCCAAGAGGTTTGAAGGTTAGTAGAAGACGCATATGAGATAAGTTTAGTCCATATGGTAGTAATCGAGATAAAGCAGAAGCGATAAAACAACACTTTCCCTGGGCGATCCCACCACAACACCGCCGACTGCCGTGGCGTGGCAGTCGGCGGTGTTGTGGTGGGATCGGATTTCAACTAAAAATCCATTTCTAAACTAGACATCTGACAGAAAATCTCTTCAAATATAATAACAAGCAATTTCTTAGTCCTTATTGTTTAATACCATGCGTGTATAGTAGCATATCCTACGCTCGAATAGCCATTTACTCGAATGGTCCTCCGCTCGAAAAGTCATTCGCTCGAATCGTCTTTCGCTCGAATCGTCTTTCGCTCGAAAAGTCATTCGCTCGAAAGGTCGTGTAACCCTCTCACCTGCCGCGCCACACCTTGACCTTCCCCCCCCTTCTCTCTCTCTCTCTCTCTCTCTCTCTCTCTCTCTCTCTCTCTCCTCTCTCTCTCTCCTCTCTCTCTCTCTCTCTCTCTCTCTCTCTCTCTCTCTCTCTCTCTCTCTCTCTCTCTCTCTCTCTCTCTCTCTCTCTCTCTCTCTCTCTCTCTCTCTCTCCCCCTGCCCTTCTCCCTTCCTTCCCTCTCTTACATTCCTCCCTCTTCTCTCCCTCTCTCCTTCTCTCACCCTCCCCTCCCTATCCCCTCCCTCTCCCCTCCCTCACCCTCACCTCCCTTCCCTACCCCCCTTCCCCCTCTATCTCCCTCCCTCCCCCCTCTCGCCTCCCTCTCCCCTCCCTCACCCCCACCTCCTTCCCGATCCCCCCTTCCCCCTCCTTCTCCCTCCCTTCCCCCCTCTCCCTCCCTCTCCCCTCCCTCACCCCACCTCCCTTCCCTATCCCCCCTTCCCCTCCTTCTCCCTCCCCTCCCCCTCTACCTTCCCTCTCACCTCCCTCACCCTCACCTCCTTCCCTATCCCCTTCCCCCGCCTTCTCCCTCCCCTCGCCCTCTCCCTCAATTCCTCTCTTAGTTCTACGAGGTAGTTCTTACAGGAACTACCTCGTGTAGGTCTTACGGCCTCTTGTAGCTTCCTTAGTTTCTTATGTTCTTATGTTCTTATGTTCTCTCCCTCACCCTTGCCTCCCTTCCCTTCCTCCCCCTCTATTCCATCCCTCAACCATCCCTTCCTTCCCATCCCCTCCACCATACCTCCCTACCTTTCCACACTTTCCCATGTTCCTCTCCCTCCACACTCTTACCCCCTTCCCTCCTCTCTCCTTACCTCGTCTCCCTACCTGTCCTCATCTCCTCCCATTTCCCTATTATCCACACCGGATATGTCTTAATACGCGGCAAGGGAGGGGAGGAGGAGGAGGAGGAGGAAGAGGAGGAGGAGGAGGAGGAGGAGGAGGAGGAGGAGGAGGAGGAGGAGGAAAAGAGAGACAAATCGAAAATAAGGTATCAATCAATCAATCATTGGGGGCATACGCCGGGGGGCGCGTCGCCTCGCACACCCTACGACGCCACTCCCGGGGGTCACCACGCGCGAGTCCCCATGCAGGCTCCTTTCCCATACCAAGCAGCTATCGACAAGAAACATCAACTTCCCCAGCCACGAGCCTTACCTGATAACAGCCTTAACAGATACAACCCGATGAGAAGGATCGGTTTCAAGGTAGCGTGCCACATTCCCATATAGCCGAAGTTGGAGCTGACGGACTATGCAGGTAATAGGCCTCGATTCAGTCTCACGGTGCAATAGCTGATTTGACACGTAATCATCCCAGCGATACCCCATGATTCTGCGAAGAAACTTATTACCAAAGGCATCGATTCGTCTCTTCAAGTCGCCATTTACTGTCCATGTCTCACAACCATAGAGTAAGACAGGGATCACAAGCGACTTGAAGATCCGGATCTTTGTCTTCCTGCACAGGTACCGAGAACGACAAATACTCCTGCTGAGCGAGTCCATAACACCGTGGGCTATGCCAATTCGCCGTAAGACTTCTTGACGTGACCCGCCGTCATTATGGACTGCGCTACCAAGGTATGTAAAACTTTCCAAGATTTCAATGTCCTCGCCGCATGCATGAACAGACTCTACTGTTTCATCTAGTAAGCCTCCAAACACCTGGATTTTGGTCTTAAGCCAGGAGACCTCAAGTCCCAAAGGCTTTGACTCCTCGTGCAGCGCCTCGAGAGCCATCACCAGGATCTCCAACGACTCAGTAAAGATTACTACATCATCAGCAAAAACAGGATCAGGGATCTTGATGTTGCCGAGGGATGCTCCACAATCACTTTGATCTACAACTTTCCCCAATACCCAGTCCATACATGTGTTGAAAAGATTTGGGGCAAGGACGCACCCTTGCCTCACTCTTGTATTCACAGGAAAGAAGCTGGATACACCTCCCCCACATTTCACAGCACTCTCAGTCCCAGAGTACAGACCAGTCATCAAACCAATAGTCCTTGCAGGAATCCCGTGAAGTCGCAGAAGATCCCAGAGTGACTCACGATGCACTGACTCAAACGCCTTCTTGAGATCAACATAGGCTGCAAGCATCCCCTGTCGAAACTCACGTCGGCGTTCCACCAGGACACGAAGCGTAGGATACGGTCCGTTGTTGACTTACCAAGCGTGAACCTAGTCTGCTGAGGTATCTGATGCTTCATCAGATGACTGCGGATCTGTGTCAACAATAGATGGGCAAGCACCTTGCCTGGCACGCTGAGCAGTGTAATACAGCGGTAATTGTTGCAGTCCTGACGGTCCCCTTTCCCTTTTCAAATAGTGACGACCAGCCCCCTTTTCCAGTCAGGAGGAATGGTACCTGATTGCCACACGGCAGTCAGGACAGCATGCAACCCGCGGATCATGGCCTCACCCCCAGCTTTGAGGAGCACCGCACTGATATTACAAACACCAGCTGCCTTTCCACCCCGCAACTTTGCTACAGCCTCTCTGACTTCGTCAAGAGAGGGTGCAGTTTCGTCAATGGGAGGATCGGCATCCAATGCCTGTAACCCAGTGGTGTGAAGCTGCTCAGTTGGAGGGTCCACCGTGAACAACTGCCCAAAGTGCTCAGCCCAGCGAGCCATCTGCCCATCCATGTCCGACACGAGGCGCCCATCTGCTGCTCGAATAGCACTCGCCCGAGATGGAGACTTGGAACGGAGCTTCTGCAGGGCTCGGTAGGCGGGTCGGAGGTCATTAGCGTGCAAATGGCCCTCGACATCCTCAGCGAGACTCCTGCTATACCTCTCCTTGTCTCTCCCCAGGAGGGTTCTAGTCCGGCGTGACAGAGCCCTGTGCTGGTCCTGGTTCCCAGCCAGCCTGGCATCGCGACTCTCCTTGATTTTCTCCAGCGTCTCCGTCGTGACAAAACCACGCCTTGACCTCGGGCGCTCCCCAATACACTCCTTGGCAGCCTGTAGAGTTTCACGTTTGAAAGTATCCCACAGTTCTATAGGGTCCTCGAGGGCACCGAGCACATCAAACTGATTTGAGACTGCTACTGCATACTCATGGGCACATGTCAAGTCCTTCAGTTTCTTAAGATGAAAAACAGTGTGGTTGCCTCTTGAGATTTTTCTGGACTTGACGTGAAGCTTAAGTGTAGCAACAACAAGTCTGATCTGTTTAAAAAAAACTCAGCATTCCGGTAAACCCTGCAGTTCTGGAGGATCCTCCAACGAGTACTAACGAGGACGTGGTCGGTCTCCTTAGCTACCCCTCCGGCATTACTATACCATGTCCAGCGGTGCAGCTCTAGTCTCTGATACCAAGAACCTGCAATTCTCAACCTTCTGGACCTCGCAAAATTTAGAAGCAGAGAACTGTTAATGTTTCTGGTACCGAAGCCATGGGGACCAACACATAACTCGTAAAATAAGTTATCAATCCAAAAAAATCAAAAGATATAAATATATACAACTCTTTCATGCCATTTTTTCAAAGTAGCGAAGGAAGAGGAGGAGAAGAAAGAAGAGGAGAGAGACAAAGCGGAAATAAGGTATCAATTCAATAAAGACAGGGAAATATTAATTAATAGCTATATGTTTCATTCCATTTTTCCCCTTTATTGGTAGGCATCAATTCTAAAGATAGGAAAAGTTATAATTAATAAATATATACAGCTGTTTCATGCCATTTTTTTTACCTTTTGTTGCAGGTAAGGAAGGTGCGGTGGCGTGAGGCAGGTGGTGTGCGTGGCTGTCTGTGGTCGCGAGACAGGTGAGCGTGTGACTTCATTACCACGTCCCCAAGGCCACGTGGAGAGAGAGAGAGAAAGAGAAAGAGAGAGAGAGAGAGAGAGAGAGAGAGAGAGAGAGAGAGAGAGAGAGAGAGAGAGAGAGAGAGAGAGAGAGAGAGAGAGAGAGAGAGAGAGAGAGAGAGAGAGAGAGAGAGAAGAGAGAGAGAGGAGTTCACAAATTGGGTGGTAGATAATTTAAATAGACTCAGTCATCAGGTAGTTAGTGTGGAGTCATATAGGGAGTTTTACAATGAGGCATAGACCCCTGTATACCTGGACTGCGCACGGAATATCGGCCTGTGGCACAAGGGCCTGTAATCGGAGGGCCGCTCGGATTCAGATATATATATATACGGGTCATATAGACTGGTTTATCAGTATATATGATATAGTGTAATCTTCGTAAATGTTTGTTATATAATATTATCAAATAAAAAACAGTAAAACACGGTAAAGAAATGCCATTACGAGACTGAAGAAATATGCATGAACTTAATATTCACTTCAACTCTTCGCCATTTAAAACTTTGAGGGTCAACTTTTATCATGAAGGGTATCAATAGAAGCGCACTTTTATTAGCTTTCCATTGCTATATTTCGTTATCTGATAAATTAATTAGAACCATGCATAAATTAGCGTTAATTAAATAAATAAAATCATCAAACGGGTAATTTTCCCTATTGATGAGGTTATTTATTTAGTCAACGCTAATTTATACATGGTACTAATTCATTTATCAGAAAACGAAATATATAAGTAAATAAATAATCTCATCAATCGGGAAAATTACCCGATTGATGATTTTATTCATTTAGTTAACGCTAATTTATGCATGGTTCTAATTCATTTATCAGATAACGAAATATAGCAATGGAAAGCTAATAAAATTTCACTTCTATTGATACCCTTCATGATAAAAGTTGACTGGCAAAGTTTTCAATGGCGAAGAGTTAAGTGAACATTAAATTCATGCATATTTCTTCATAGTCTCGTAATGGCATTTCTTTAGCGTGTTTTACTGTTTTTTATTTGATAATATTATAGAACAAACATTTACGAAGATTACAGTATATCATATATACTGATAAACCAGTCTATATGATAGTCCATAGACCACTATATCTCTTTGTTGGGCACCCCGCAGGCCCCTATGCAGCCCCGCAATTCAAAACATTGTCTCGTGCGCAGTCCAGGTATACAGTGGTCTATGAATGAGGCTAAACAGTTTCATGGATGGGGATGAAAGGTAGA
>JACEEZ010005516.1:75000-90000 GCA_016584305.1 Chionoecetes opilio | reverse complement strand
GGTAGTTTGAAGGATTAGAACGGTCACCCTTCTTAGGAACAGGTTGGATGTGAGCAAACTTCCAGCAAGAAGGAAAGGTGGAAGTAGATAGACATAGACGGAAAAGTTAGACCAGGCAAGGTGCAAGCACAGAAGCACAGTTTTTGAGAACAATAGGAGGGACTCCGTCAGGACCGTAAGCCTTCCGAGGTATCTAGGCCCAGAAAGGGCAAAGAAAACATCATTCCGAAGGATCTTAATGCAGGCATAATAAAGTCAGAGGGTGGAGGAGAAGGAGGAACAAGCCTTTCATCAGCCAGAGTGGAATTTTTAGCAAATGTTTGAGCGAAGAGTTCAGCTTTAGAAGTAGATGAGACAGCTGTGGAGCCATCTGGGTGAAGCATAGGAGGGAAAGATGAAGAAGAAAAATTGTTAGAGATGTTATTAGCTAGATGCCAGAAGTCACGAGAGGAATTTGATTCAGAAAGACTTTGACATTTTCTATGAATGAAAGAGTTTTTGGTAAGCTGAAGTAAAGATTTGGCATGATTACGGGCAGAAATATAAAGGGCATGAGTTTCAGGAGATGGATGCTTACGGTACCGTTTGTGAGCCACCTCGCTATCTCGGACAGCATGAGAACAAGCAGAGTTAAACCAAGGTTGACGGGCTTTAGGATTAGAAAAAGTATGTGGAATGTACGCCTCCATGCCAGAGACTATGACCTCAGTTATGCGCTCTGCACAAAGAGATGAGTCTTTGACATGGAAGCAGTAATCATTCCATGGAAAATCATAGTAGTACTGCCTTAGGTCTTCCCACTTAGCTGAGTTGAAGTGCCAGAAGCACCTCCGCTTAGGTGGGTCCCGAGACGGTACCGGAGAGATAGGACAGGTTACAGAAACAAGATTGTGATCTGAGGAACCCAACGGAGAGAATAGTTTCACAGAGTAAGCAGAAGGGTTAGTAGTTAGGAAAAGATCAAGAATGTTCGGCGTGTCTCCAAGGCGGTCAGGAATACGGGTAGGGTGCTGCACCAGCTGCTCTAGGTCTTGGAGGATAGAAAAGTTGTAGGGTTGTTCACCAGGTTGGTCAGTGAAAGAAGATGATAGCCAAAGCTGGTGGTGAACATTGAAGTCCCCAGGAATGGAAATTTCAGCTAAAGGAAAATGAAATGAGATGTGCTCCACTTTTGATGTTAAATAGTCGAAGCATTTTACATAGTCAGAGGAGTTAGGTGAGAGATATACAGCACAGATAAATTTAGTAAGAGAGTGACATTGAAGTCGAAGCCAGATGGTAGAAAATTCAGAAGATTCAAGGGCGTGGGCACGAGAGCAAGTGATGTCATTGCGCACATATACGCAACAGCCAGCTTTGGATTTAAAATTAGAATAGAGAATGTAAGAGGAGACAGAAAAACAGTTGTTACTGTTCTATTTTTGTTCTTATTCTTGTCATCATTGTTCTCATTGATTTTTGTTGCTGTTCCTCTTTTAATATTATTGCTGTTATCATTATTACTATAATAATAATAATTATTAGTATCATTATTATTTTTATTATTATTATTACTATAATAATGATAATACTTATAGTAATTATCATTATTATTATTGCTGTTAATACAACTATAATGATTATTATCATTGTTATTTTTGTTATCATTAATAAGGTGACCTTATCACCTACATAACTAGTAGTGGTTCCTCTGTCTATCTGTGTGTCTGTCTGTCATCATTGAGTTTGATCCCAAGCAGCTCAACTTTACGAATATAACAAAAACATTTAGACTTAGAGCGGAATGACTGAGAAGAAGAAATTACGAAAACCCGATTGTGTCAAAAGTTATAAATGAAAAATTGCTGTGAAGTGGCTGTGTGTCTAACAATAACATGCAGAGCTCTTAGGGAACGTGCCCTTCTTGCACCCAAGGCTGTTCAACCTGACCAAAACGCGGTATTGCTGCAAACTAATACATTGTGCTAGTGCAGATAGTTATTATTATTACTTTTATTATCATCATTATCATCATCATTATATTCTAATTTAGATTTCTATCACTTTAATTTGACGTGCTTGAAAATGGATCCTGACAAACAAACATCTCCCACATTTTCCCCCTTTTCCTCCTCCGCCTCCTCCCCCCCCTCCTCCTCCTCCTCCTCCTCCTCCTCCATGCTGCCCCCCCAGTACAGCCCCGGGCCACTGATAGCCGCGATAACACCGTATGATAGGCAAGGCGAAGGCTCCTACGATGTTAAGGGGTAATAACTATTTTTTGACGACCCACCCCTTGTACCCTCATCCTCCTCCTCCTCCTCCTTCGCCTCCTCCCCCTCCCCCCCCTCTCCTCCTTCTCCTCCTCCTCCTCCTTACCTGCTAACCTCGTCAACCTCTTCCTAATAATAATAATAATTCTGCTAATATAATGTAATAAGCAGTAAAATAAGGCTTTTAGCTACACTTTAAATTTCTGACCGACTTAAATTTTCCAAGATATAAGAGTATGATAATAATAACAATGGCGTGGAAAGAAGCGTGGTATTATGCTAAAAGTGGTTAAAAAGCAAAAATATATCAGGGCACCCCAAATTCTTGCTCGATAAGGTACTAATTTTTAACTGCCCGTAATTTGGGGGTAAAAAAACGCGGGTTTTATAATTTGGACTTTCTGCCCGGGCCTGAGGGGGACAGCCGCTGTTTTTCTTGAACCGGGCCGGGGCAGGAAAAGAAGGAGGAAAGGGATGGTAGCTTGGGGGAGGGAGGAAAAAAGGGAGGGGGAGGAGGGGGAAAGGGTACCGGGGACAAGGGAAAAAAAAAAATAGTGGGGGAGCCCAAAAACAAAGGCAGTGATGATAGTGGCATAGGTTTGGGGTGGTCCTCCCTACCGTTTTTTTTTTTTTTACTTTCAAAGGTTATTTTTATTTTAAAAGGGATTTTTCTTACTATTGCTGGATTTAATTATATTATAAGGATGTTTCCTTTTGGGAAAGGCTTTAATACATTATCGGGCCCTCCTTGGTACAATCACCAAGTTATGCGCCCCAAAAGCGGTAGGGGTCATAAAAGAAGAAGATCACCCCAAAGGGGGAGTGTTGAAAAATTATGTCGGAAATTAATATATCTTTCTATACCGCCCCATCCTCTCCCCCCTAGTATATTAAATATTGTTTGTGGGCTATAAGGTCGGGTTAATGGATGTGGGGTATTATTTAGTAAGTTGATATAAAAAGGGAAAAACTTGGCACATTTTAAAAGTGTGTAGCGCGGCGGTAGGGGCCCCCGGTTTAAATGGGGAGGGGCGTGCCCTACCGCCGGGCCCAAAAAACCATTTGAGTCAAGAACATAAGGAAACTACAAGAGGCCGGTAGTCTTCGAAACACTGGTGTTTTTTCAAACATGTACATTTTTACATCCCCCTTTCATCCCAAACTTTTTCGAAGAAAAACATATTTTTTTTTTCGATTTTTGGCCATTAATGTTACAGATGCCAGTGACCCCCAGAATTTGTAATGAAGGGTGGCCAAAGGGTTCCCAGCTATCTAAACCAGATTTCCCCAACCCGGGGGGGAAAATTTCAGGTTTAAGGGGAAATTTATCCGAGGGACTTAAATTACTACCGTAGATAACAGTTAAGTCGCCAGGCAATTTTTTCTTTGTTACAGACGTGGTGGCTTTAAATACTTCCCGTGATACAGTCAAGTCGCCACCAGGCGCCAAAATATTCGAATTAAGCTTACTACTGATTTTATGTGCCTTTAAAATGATACACAGTAATTTTATCATGACTGAAATTACTCTGTTTCAGTGTTGTTTTATGCTTTGTATCTGAAAGTATAGACTGTTGCAATTTCACTACGCGTTTTTTTTTGGGGCGACACGACAGCGGTACGCCCCCTAAAAACACTAATGGCGATTTGACTTTGGGTAGCCTTTTTAAAGATTTTTTTGTAATTTGTTCATTTATAGCCATACTATGCACAGATAAAGACAAAAAAATGACACAATCTCCAGATAGCCCCTTCTAACTTTCCTAATCTAGATGTAAAATTAAAAATTTTAACGCCACCAACTCTGAAAACAAAAAAAAAATTTGTCCTGGCGACTTATGTTCTACGGTACATTTCTCATCCTGATTTCGGGAAAGATAAAAGGGGGCTATCGGGGTCTGTGTCTTTTTGTGTCTTCATCTGTGTCTATATGGCTATAAAGAACAAATTACAAAATTTTCTACAAAGTGGCTACCAACAGAGAGTCAACCATTATGTTTATTTACTGAGTGCGTACCGGGGGGCTGTCGTCGTCGCCCGAAAAAAAAATCATAGCAAAATTTGAAACCGTCTAACTTGCAATACAAAGCTAAAACAACGGGGGGGAAGCGGGGTGATTAAAGTCATAAAAACTCTGTGTATCATCTTCATGGCACATAAAATCAGTATGGTTTAAATCGTGATTTGGTGCCTGGCGACATCCTGCAGGTGGCGACTTTCTGTTATCTGCGGTGCATTAGTCGAGAAAAAATTCTTAGTTCAGAGTTCGCTATTAACTTCTTTTTTTTTTAAAGTGATATAATATAGAGAGGATATGCTATATACTTTTTATTAAGCAAGTAAATGTTGTGTTTTGGCTATTTTTTTTCTTTACCACTGAAGGGGGGAAAAATCCGGATGGTTAACAGGGGGAAAGGGGGGAAAAAAACAGAACAAAGGTTGGGAAACCATGATCTAACTAAATAATGAAAAAACCCCAAGGAAAAGAAAAATTTTAAAAAAAATGACAGTCAAATCTCACCACTCACTACTCCCATCCCCTACCTCCCACTCATTACTCACACACCCATACCTCCCAAATCATTATTCACACACCCCATACCTCACCACTCATTACTCACTATCCATACCTCACCACTCTTTACTCACACACCCATCCCTCCCCTCTTTATTCCCCACCCATACCCACCACTCATTATTACACACCATACCTCACCACTCTTTACTAAAAACCCCATACCTCACCACTCTTTACTCACCACCCATACTTCCCCACTCATTACTCCACACCCATCCTCCCACCATTATCCACACCCTAACCAACTCTTTTTCACACCCCATCCCTCACCATCATTACTCACCACCATACCTCACCACTCATTACTAACCCCCCACCCATCCTCACCATCATTACTCCCCACCCATACCTCACCCTCTTTACTCACACATCCATACCTCCCACTCATTACTCCCACCCCATCCTCCCCACTCATTTCTCCCCATCCTACCCACCATCATTACTCCCACATCCATACCTCACCACTCATTAATCACACATCCATACCTCACCACTCATTACTCCAAATCCATACCTCACCACTATTTTTTCACCATCCTACCCCCCCACTTTACCCACATCCATACCTCACCACTCTTTTAATCAATACCCTACCTCACCCCTCATTACTCACACCCCCATACCTCACCACTCTTTACTCACAAATCCAACCTCACCACTCATTACTCCCACACTCATTTTTACCACACCAACCCCCCAACCACTCATTACTCACAAATCCACACCTCCCCAAACTCTTTACCACACACTCATTTTTCCCCACACTTACCCCCCCATCATTCTCACACATCCATACCTCCCCAAACCATTACTAAACACATCCTACCTCACCACTCATTCTCCCACATCATTCCACAATCAACCTCACCACTCTTTACTCCCACATGTTATTACCACACTCAACCTCACCATCTTACTACCACCCATACCCACCACTCATTACTCTCACCCCTCATACTCACCATTTATTACAACTCATCACTCACATCACTCGCTTCGAAGCCGTGATTTGATCGTACTTTTTTCAAAAAATTTATTGTTTGAAATCATTAAGAATGTTTTTAATTAACACATAATATAAAAAACCTAGGGAACAAGTCGCCAAAATATACTACCAACTCGAATGTGATTATGGCGCCTCAGATACAGTGTTTTTTATCGTAATGTTTTTTTTTTTAGTATATTTTATTAAAACCATTTTTTATTTATTTTATCTATTATCTTTCATCAGGGACCCCTAAAGCCCCGGGCCCGAGGCTGCAGCCCCATTAACCCAATTTTAAATCCCCCAGGCCATGGTTTAACCCCTGGTCTTGTCCACGCGAGTCGGACTCGCATCGGGAGTTTCACCCCCCGGTGCGAGCTTGGAGCCATAAAAAACCGATCTTTGGGTAATGCGGGGCCACCACCACCCCACCCATCCCTTTTCTCAAGGGAGACAGTAATTTATCAGTGAAAAATATCCCCGGAAAAGAGTGGGGCCGGGGGCGAACTCCCGGGCACAGTTGGGCCTACGCTGTAACCCCCGAGCTTCCCGGTGTGTGGTGGTGTTGTTTTTCCCCGGTCTTTGTCCCGCGAGCTGGCTCGCGATCGCCAGTTTCACCCTCTCAGTGCGAGCTTGGAGTCATTATTCCGTCTTTGGGGGAATCTGGACCTCAACCCAACACCCCCATCCCCCTTTCCAAGGGTGACAGTAACCGCCCGAATTTGTAAAATAAAAAATCCCCGGTGTGTGTGTGTGTGTGTGTGTTTTGTGGGGTGTGTGTGTTGTGTGTGTGGTGTGTTGTTTTGTGTGTGTGTGTGTTTGGGGTGTGGGTGTGTGTGTGTGTGTAATTTTATTTTCCATAAAAGGGTTGGCCAAGTGCAATTTTGTTCTTTCTTTTTTAGTTTTTATATAATTATAAAAATGTTGGGGGTCAATATTTTGAACTGGATTTCCAGAAGGGGTCTGGTGGTGTGTGTGTGTGTGGTGTGTATATTTTATTAAAATATAATTAATATATTATATTATTAAAAGTATATACATATATATAATAAATTATATATAATAAAAGTAATCATAATATATAAAATATATTATAAATATATATATATATATAATTTTATATTATATTTTAATATATTAATATTATATTGTATTCATTATATATATAAATAATTATATATATATATTATAATAATATAAAAGAAGAGAGAGAAAAGAGAGAGAGAGAGAGAGAGAGAGAGAGAGAGAGAGAGGAGAGAAGGGGAGAGAGAAAAAAAAGAGAGGAGAGGAGAGAGAGAGAGAGAGAGAAGAAGAGAGGGAGGAGAGAGAGAGAGAGGGAAGAGAGAGAGAGAGGAGAGATCTTTATTCTTTCTTCACTTCAGACGCTTTTTTAATACAAACTTAAACAAAGAAAAGAATAAAAATTTGACCACTTTTTTCCCAATTTCTGAATCTCATAAAAGATTTTTCATTTATTTTGGGTGCATGAAAAGGAATGAACTTTTAGAGCACATTACAAATTTGTTAAAAAAAGAATACATTTAAAAAGAATACAAAAAAATATATGAAAAATGTATTTAAACTATACTGTTTGGGATGTATTTTTTTCTTCAGTAGAGTATTTTTTTCATTAAGATATTATGAGTGAGTTTTTGTTGGTTTGTATGTTTGTAATTTTTGTATGTTTATATGTATGTCTATGTAAAATATCATAAAAAATATGTCGAAAAATAATACTAAAAATGTTTTTTTCCTTGCAAGGGATTTTTTTAGCTATACATACAAGGGGGCCCGTCAAATTTTTTTACATTTAACGGGCCCAGCCATGTTTAAAATACCATGTACAGCTTTGTATATATCATATGGGTAATAAACTACTTAATTTAATTGACTTGAATTGAGAAGAGATGAAAATATAATATATTATATATATATATAATAATATATAATAATATATATATATATATATAATATATAATATTAATATATATTAATATATTCATTCTCTCTCTCTCTCTCTCTCTCTCCTCTCCTCTCTCTTTTCTCTCTCTCTCCTCTCCCTCTCTCCTCCTCTCTTCTCCCCCTCTCCTCTCTTCTTCTCTCCTCTATTGGTGTTTGGGGGGTGTGTGTGTGTGGGGTGTGTTGTGTGTGTGTGTTGTGTGTGTGTGTGTGTATAATAATATAATATATATATATATTATATATATATTTTATTATAATTTTATTATATATATAATATATATATACACACATACACCAGACCCCCCTTTTGGGGGAAATCCAGGGCGGTTATCGACCCCCAACATTTATTATGATTACATAAAAAACTTAAATAATAAATACGTCTACTACCGTGATAAAACTAAAGGCGCCCCTGCACTTATGTCGCCCGGCGCCATAATTTTCGAATTAAAGAAACACTTTGATTTTTGTGCCACTGAAGATATACACAGTATTTTTATAAATTATATTCTACCCTGTTTTAGCGTTGTTTTATGCCTTGTATCTGCAAGTATATACGGTTTCAAATTTCGTACTCGTTTTCTTTTCGGGAAAGACGACGGTGGGAGGGGCACCCCAGTGGGACTCTCCCGTGGGGGGGAAGGGGCGGATTGGGGATTCTTCCCCGCTAAACTCCATGGGCGGCGTCAGGAGGGGGCTGTAGACAACTTTTCATGTATATTCTCCCCTTTAAAATCTTTTATAGTTTAAGGTTTGCTGAAGCTCATTACATATTTTGTGGTCCATATGTCTGTCTCGAACAAGGAGAAAAAGGAGAAAAGGGTGGAATGAAGAAGAGAGAAATTTAAAGGGGGGGAGGTGAAGGTGTTTCAAAACACCTAGGGCCGTACTATTTTCGATCGCCTTGCGTCGCTTGCGATGCTGCGCCAGTCAAAACTCCAAAGGGGCGGAGTCAGGAAAGGGTGTTTAAACTTTTCAAATATATTTTCCCCTTAAAACCCTTTGATAGTTCAAGTTTTTTGCGGATTTTAATCCCTGAATGCAGAAACTGATTAAAGCTTATTAAAGATTATTGGGGCTGAATATAAGACAAGAACTAGAACTGTCACCCACAATTTGGGAAACTCCCGCCGATTGAAAAATTGGAAAAAGTCGCCCATTCGGCGAAGTTTTCCCATCGGCGCAGTTTTCCCGGGACCCGGGGAGGATGCTGATTATAGTGACGATGATATTGATGATGAGTATTATCTGTATTACCTACTCGACTCACCATCAAGTGACATTTATCTGTATGATACAACTGTCTGGAGCCTTTGTGACCCAGAACGTAATTTTCATTATAATTTGGGTACCATTAGGCGATTTTAATAAATATAAGCAGTATTTTATAGCCAAGACCTGTTTGATATCCTTGTCCACTAGCTAATTTGGTATATTAAGTTACTTTCGTAATTTTATGGATAACAACGGACGATTTTATACAGCAAAGGACAGATCTTGGCGTGAAGAGGTTAACTATCATTTCCCCTTTAATTCATACCCTCCCGCTTCCTCCCCGACACCTGTCCTCACCTATCACCTGGAAAAGTCACCTGAGACGGGTCCCTAACCTACCTATCGCTGGTATTCCTAAACTTTTGACTCCCCCTGTTCACCTGCCTGCCCCGATGATCACAGGGTTCTCGACAGTGCGGCCAAATTATGAGGTTCCGTTCCCCCCTTCCCCCTCTCCTCCCGCTTCTTCCTTTTCCTGGTCCCCTCATTACCGCCCCCCCCTTCCCACCCCCCCCTCTCCCCCTTTCCCCTTCCCGTTTCTTCCTTCCTCAGCCGCGTTATCAGGCCGCCACACCCGCAATGATGGGGTGTTCTCGTGCCATAGCATAACCCCGGTGGCGACTGTATAACCCGGTGTTAAGGCGCGGCTGTAAGATTACCCGCTTCCTCCTTTCCTCCTGAAAAGTATTTTTTTCCATGGAGTTGGGTTATCAATGTTTTAGGTTTCTCTTTATATTATCTTGTTTTTCGTTATTGTTTTCACGTAGGCTCCTATTTTTTTTATATTGATTCTGCTTATTTTCCTAATGTAGTGAGTCTTTGTAGGCGTTTTGGAAAAGATAAGTAGTGTTTCCTGCTTTGTGATGAAGAATCTCTTTATGTAAAAGGTATTGAAAGTTAGCACAAGTTTTATTTCAGATCAGGGATAGAAAATTGCTTATCCTTTTGTGAACTTGTTGTAGAGAAGGGTTACCCAGAATCGTTTTATTGTAGTGGCGATTATGGTGGGAGAGAGAGAGAGAGAGAGAGAGAGAGAGAGAGAGAGAGAGAGAGAGAGAGAGAGAGAGAGAGAGAGAGAGAGAGAGAGAGAGAGAGAGAGAGAGAGAGAGAGAGAGAGAGAGAGAGAGAGAGAGAGAGAGAGAGAGAATTACATAAAAGTAATAAGAAAAAAGCGACATGCTTAATGTCAATGTAGGTGAAGATGAAGAATTATATATTTATATTTATTACACTACTTATATGGCAAGTGAAAAACCAAGAGCACGTTTTCTATATTGGTTATCATCGCTTATGGTAAACTATAATAAAAAGGAACACCAACTCGAATACAATAGTTTGTGATATTGATTCTACAACAGCAACAACGTAGAAATGAGATAGAATAAGGCTTAGGGGAGAACACTTTCTTATGATGACAGTTCGTTGGAGTCTCGTATCAGCTTATGGTGAAAGAATAATAGGTGTTTGTATAAATTATCCATAAATGTACTAATATATTGAACTTGCGACTTACGATGAGTAAAAGTTTTTTATATACGATGCCTATATCTTTTTATATATGTTTTTAAAGCTGTATTGAACTCTTGTATTGTTTTCTTGCTTACTTAGAGAGTTCAGTTCAGCGTAGGAAAGTGTAATGAGGGATGAATATAAATTGCTCAGAATAGCTACGTGGTCGAACTTCTTTTTACAACGCCTGATAAATATGTTTCAATCTTAATTCTGTTCCCTGTCTATAATTTATGTTAATCCCGTGACTCATTTTGTCTATTTTGCCGAGTGTTCAGAGATGGTTCCATTTGGGTAAGTGTAGTGCAGCGTGATGAACTGTTGCCGTGAAGAGTGTTTGCAGTGCTGGTAATGGTTTCAATATGCCTCATCTTGGCCAAACATTTTTATATTGCTTAGTCTTTGTTTGTTCAGTTTCACGTGTGTAGTTTACTTTAGTTTTACAGAGTACAAAAAATAAAATACTAGCCTACAGGCGCTATAGGCTCCAACGTAAAAAAAAAAAAATTCTGGTCAGGACGAACTGCTAGCCTATAGTGAAAACGATTTGATTTATGATGATTATGATAATGGTTATGAGTCTAATTCAGTTTCCTTTTTTTTGTTTTTAGTATGAGAGCATTTTCAGGCAGCATTTTTTATTTTGTGGGGAGGTTTATGTGCTTAGTGAATTGTGTTATTTGATTGATGATGATTATGATGAGGATTATACGTCGAATTAAATTTTCTTTATTTTTTTAGTATGATAATTTTTAGGAAGTTTTTAATCTTTTAGTGGGGAAGTTTATGTGTTTAGTGAATTTGTCATTATATTCGTAGATGGGCTGGATGGTGGTTGTGGTAGGTAGTGGTAGTACTGACAATAGAGGTAGATGTGATGATGGTAATGGTGGTGATAGTGGTAGCGATCGTAATGAATGTATGGATGATGTTGATGCTAATGGTAACTATTGTGGTATTGATGGTGATAGAGGTGGTGATGGTGGTGATAGTGGTAGGGATTGTAATGAATGTATGGTTGGTGGTGATGTTAATGGTAACTATAGTGGTATTGATCATGATAGACATGGTGGTGATGGTGGTGATGATTGTAATGGTAGTAATAGTGACAGTGGTGGTGATGACTATAGTGGTAGTAGTAATGGTGACAGTGGTGGTAATGACTATAGTGGTAGTAATAGTGACAGTGGTGGTGGTGGTGATGACTCTAGCGGTAGTTATAGTGACAGTGTTTGTGATGCTAATGGTAACTATTGTGGTATTAATAGTGGGAGTGGTGGTGATGGTGATGGTAATGGAAACTAATATATTGTGGTATTAATGGTGACAAAAGTGGCGGTGGTGGGGGTGGTGGTGGTGCCTGGGGGGGGGGGGGGGGGCATGGGGCGGCGAGACGGATCACAGTGATTAATTAACCTTCGGCGTCACCCGCGAGAGGGACGCCGCCGCCCCGCCACGCCGCGACGCCCGCACCGCCAACCACAGGGAGTCAGGGATCAGAAAAATGCTCTGAGAGTTTTCCCTCACGCCAGTGTGTTCCTGGAGGGAAGGGGGAAGGGGGCGTGTCTTCGGGGGGGTGTGTGTCTTTAGGGTTCCCTGGATGGGGGAGGAGGAGGAGCGTGTAAGCGTGTCTATAGGGTGCATACAAGGGTTTATTTTTTTTCTATTTATTTTTCGTCTTTAGCTTTGAATATTAGTTGTGTGTTTTTGTGTGTGAATCTCAATAATGGTATATGTTCCGTGATTTTTTTGTAATTCAAAGGGGTGACATTGGTACTTATTATGTTTTATTTATAGGTGATGTAAAGGGGAAAATTTACTATGAATAAAAATAAAGTATTTCTGATTCTTCAGTTGACTCGTCGTAAGGTCTACGGGTTTACTGTGCCATTATTCACTATCGTCATCATCATCATCAACAGCAACAGCAGCATCGTCTTCGTCTTCGTCATCATCAACATCATGATGATCATCATCATCATTTTTCATATCGATCAGTTATATTCATCACCATCACCCCGTCATCACCACTACTTAATTTGCTATAGATCACCACCACCACCACCACCACCACCATCACCATCACCACGATAAGGCAATCAACATACCCTTGATTTCTCTATCCCGGTGAGGCGGTATAGAAGATCCGCCGTGCTGGTTGGTCCAGCGCATGCGCAGAACTCGGTGGATGTAAACAAACAGACGACGCGGGCTGTTAATCGGACCATATGCCATGCTCAAGGGTGGTATTTTAAGTTATTTTATGTTAGGTAAATTAGGTTAGGTTAGGTTAGGTAGGTTAGGTAAGATAAGGTTTGGTTAGATTAGAAAATGCCAAAGTCTGCGCATGCGCTGGACCAACCAGCACGGCGGATCTTCTGTACCGTCACACCGGCGTATTTATCACCATCACCGCCATTATCACCACAACGACAACTCATGATCCTCCTCTTAAACCTCCTCTCTTCCTTCCCCATTCTTCTATCATTCCTTTTCCTCCATATCCTCTACCTCCTCCTCCTCCTCCTCCTCCATCTCCAATTATATCTCCTCCTCCTCTTCCTCCTTGAGCCGCAGCGTCGAGGCTCACATTATTCTGAGCCTCCTAGAAATTGAGTCATTTAGGCGGCGGGAGTGAGGGTGAGCGGCCCTTATAACACGCGTCTCTCTGCCCTTCGGACGTGTCGGTCGCTCTCGATAACAGATCTCATTCCTCCCTTCCCTCCCTCCTCTTCCTTCTATCCCTCCCTTCTCCAAGCAGCACGAGGAGCGAGGATCAACTCTGTCCTCCCCACCGGCACAAAACTCCCCTTAACCCCACCCTGGAACCTCCCTCATTTAAACACTCCATTACTCTCCGCAGGCTGCAGCCTGGGTCCTGGCCTGGGCTTAGCGCGTGCCGGGCTGAGCCACGGCCTTCTATATACATAGAAGGCCGTGGCTGAGCCAAGCCTGGGAGCGGCGTGTGTGTGTGTGGAGCCTTAATGGGCTGGCCGACACAGACCACAACGATGGATAAACACAGTCGCGGCGCCCAATATCAGCGCGGCCATCGCAGCGCGCAGGGATTTATGCCCCCAAATAGTAACCTCAGTGCCAAGCCGAGCCACACTGGCTGTAGATTACGGCAAGGGGGACCATTGGGGCTTCAGGCATCCAGAGGCGGGAGACACGGGGAGCGCTCGGCCAGCCTGGAGTTAGTCTATGCTTTACGAGGCGCCTGTCGAGGGATGTGGGCCAGCTTTATTGGCAGCTGCAGCTTAGGTCGGAACGTCATCCTCCTCTTGCCTCCCACTCTACATCAGGAGCGCCTCTTAACACCCCTGTACTGTCCCTCGGGTCTCGGGTGTTGCGTCGATTAGGGTGATTATCGGATTTTCAGTGGTTAACAAGCGGATGAGTGTCTCCTGCCGCACTGTGTTAAGGATGAGTATGGGCAGAGGCGGGGACAGACTGCGGGAGGCGGGATGACTGTTGGTGTGGGTGTCCCTGCAGTGGCATCCCGGCTGACGCTCTGTTTCTACACCCCGGCGGCGGGCAATGAGGAATAACAGATTGCTGGAGTCAAAAAAAAATTGTCCAGAGTGTGTTACCATGGTGATGAGTGTGTGGGGGGGGCGGAGGGGGGGATGGAGGGGGGGATGGATGTCTGTGGGTGTGAGTGGAAGGCGGCATCCACATGAGGGCGATGCATCACAGATAAGGTAATACGTTAATCAGTGAGCGCCGAGGAGGGAGTGAGGGCGAGGCCTACGAGAGACAAGGCCTGGTCAGTGGGGGGGTGAGAGAGTGATGACGAGGCAACAGTAGGGCTTTATTTCTATCCTTTACTAGTTATATCATCTCTCCTCCTCCTCCTCATTCTTCTCCTCCTCCTCATTCTTTTTCCTCCTCCTGCTCATTCTTCTCCTCTCTTCATTCCCTCATTCTTCCTTCTTACCATAATTATCTCTCATTACTCATTATTCTTCTCATAATATCGTATTACATCTTTTCCTATCTTCCCTCTCTTCCCTCCTTCCTTCCTTCCTTCCTTCCTTCTCTCCCATTCCCTCCTTCCTTCTTCCCTTCTTTCCTCCCTTCTCTCCATCCTTCCTTCCTTCTCTCCCATTCTCCCCTCCTTTCCTCCCTTCTATCATATCCCTCCTTCTCTCCCTCCCTCCTTCCTTCTCTCCCATTCTTCTCTCCTTCCTTCCTTCCCTCCTCCCATCCCTCCCTCCCTATATATATATATATATATACATTTATATATATAAATATATATTATATATAATTATATACATTTATATATATAAATATATAAATATATATATATATATATATATATATATTATATATATATATATATATATATATATATATATATATATATATATATATATAAATATATATAAATATATATATATATATATATATATATATATATATATTATATATTT
>JACEEZ010005516.1:70000-72500 GCA_016584305.1 Chionoecetes opilio | reverse complement strand
GTTCTGTCTCTACCCGTCAGGGTGGCGCGGTTGGTAGAGTCGTGGATTCGCGTGTAGAATCCCTGCATTCGGTCAGCGGTTCGAGTCCACCAAGTTGGTTCTGGCGTGGTGGCGCTTTGTATAGTCAATAACCTTGTAGTTGGTACTTGCAAAGTGTCTAGATAGGATCAAAGTATCTTATCTTATATCTTGTTCTCTCTCTCTCTCTCTCTCTCTCTCTCTCTCTCTCTCTCTCTCTCTCTCTCTCTCTCTCTCTCTCTCTCTCTCTCTCTCTCTCTCTCTCTCTCTCTGTCTCTCTCTCTCTCTGTCTCTCTCTCTCTCTGTCTCTCAATATCTCTCAATCTCTCAAGTCAATTCTTTCCCTCACCACCACCACCACCACCACCGACACCAACACCAACACCAACACCGCCACCAACACCGCCACCAACACCGCCACCACCACCACCACCAACACCAACACCAACACCAACACCAACACCAACACCACCACCACCACCACCACCACCACCTGGAGGCACACACCTGTTAGCCTCAGCGTCACTGCCCTACTTGAGCCTCTCTTCCCTGCACTCCTCTGCACTAAATGGCCCAGACTCACGCGCTATTTAGGGCGAAATTATGAGTTTTCCGGAAATTTGTAGGGAGGAAGGAGGCGATGAGTCGTAATGAGGAGGGGAATGAGGGGGTATTTTGGTCTTATTGGAAGGGAGGGTGAGGTGAGGTGAGGGTAGGTGAGGGTTGCGTCCTTTGCCTCTCCCTTTGGCCCACACACGTCGCCGATAGACTAGACGGCTGAGCTCGATCTGCCATCTGGTGGCCGTCTGGGAACTACCCGGCAGCTCAGAAAGTCGGGTCTCGGGATGTCGGGCTTGACTTATTTTCCATTATTCACTACCAAACCAGCTACAATTAAGTGTTGTCATGGTCAACATAGGCTTATGCAAAATGGAAATATACTAGTTTCACATTATTCATGGCGTTATATTGAGGATTGTTGGCAAAATAGAAGCATTCGACCACAGGTGTCCTACAATATTCTACTAAATACAGTAGAGGAATGCTTCAAAGCGGGTGTATGGGTTAATATTACCTTTTCTTTGCATACATGGAGGTAATATTAACCCATACACCCGCCTTGAACCATTCCTTTAAAGTATTTAGTAGAATGTTGTAGGACACCTGTGGTCGAATGCTTCTATTTTGCCAACAATCCTCATTATAACGCCATGAAAATTGTGAAACTCGTATATGTTCATTTTGCATAAGCCTATGTTGACCATGACAACACTTAATTGTAGCTGGTTTGGTAGGGAATAATGGAAAATAAGTCAAGCCCGACATCCCGAGACCCGACCTTCTGAGCTGCCGGGTAGTTCCCAGACGGCCACCAGATGGCAGATCGAGCTCAGTCGTCTAGACTATTGTGAACCCTTTTTCCCAGTGTTGCCATGTCTTGCGTGCGTGCAGACCCTCTTTCTCATATTTACTTAGTTATGGCAACGCTGCGAGAATGAATACGGTTGTTCTGGCTATTATACTCCCTCTAATTTATCTTTATTTTGTATATTTCCTATTTTTCTTTATTTATTTGTCTTTTTTCCCCGTATTGTAAACAGTTATGAAGACTTAATATGTTTGTTTTGGCTATTATTCTACCTCTATATATTTTTATTTTTTTTATTTCCTATTTTCTTTATCTATTTGTCTATTTTTCCATTATTGCAAACAGTTATAATAACATTCTCCCCCTAATTTATGTTATTTTTTTTATTGTTTTTTTTATTTGTTTCTTTGTCTTTTTTCCCCTTACTGCAAAGAGTTATAAAAACGCGAAGAGAATGATAACTGCAATGTCAAAGTGGTTAAGATATCACCTCAGGTGTTTGCGTTCCGGGGTTCGAGTCCCGGAAGTTCTTCACACCGATGATTGGCCAACGCTGCTTAGGGTGTCTGATGCACACCTTGGGAATTTTTCCATTGTTTTCTCCCCATAATTTCATTTTCACGGTCATCAAACTCGTACTCTTTTCCTTTTGTCTAGATTTTATTTCTTGCTATTTTTCTAGTGTCTTTTCTTTCCTTTCTTTCTAGTTAGTTTTCTAGTTTCTTTTCTTTCTTTTGTTCAAATTATTTTTGTCTTTTTTTTTCTCGTTATTTTCCTAGCTTTCTTTTTTTTTCTATTATTTTTCTAGTTTTTTTGCTTTCTTTTTTTCTAGTTATATTTCTACTTGCTTTTCTTTTTTCTAGTTATTTTTGTATATTTTTTTTCTCGTTATTTAGTTATATAGTTTTTTTTCTAGTTTCTATTATCCTCTCCTTTGCACTCTCATCTCTCTGTGTATGTTTTCTGGCTTCATCCTTTTCATTCTTCATTCTTTAGTTTTTTTTTTCCTTTATATAATTTTCACAGTCATCAAACTTAGTCTATTCTTTTCCTCAATTTTTTCTTTAGTTTCTGTATCCTCTCCTTTGCACACTCACTTCTTCCTGTTGAGTT
>JACEEZ010005516.1:60000-62500 GCA_016584305.1 Chionoecetes opilio | reverse complement strand
ATACCATACCCTTATATCCTCATCCTCCCTCATCCACCCATTAACCCCTTCTCCTTTTCCTCCCTTCCATTTCCTCCATTTCATCTCCTCCATTTCCTTCCATTTCCTTCAATCATAACATAGATACGATAGGTACTCTCTCATTGAATCCTCTTACTCATATCACCCTTCTTTTTCCTCTCATCACTCCCTTATCTCTCCCCTTCCCTCTTATTCTTGCCCCCACACTTTCATCCCCCTATTTTTCATTCCACACCCCTTGCATACTTCCTTCCCCTCAACTATCATCCATTCCCCACCTCTAACTCACTGTCTTCTCCTTCCCTAGTTTCTATTTCTCTCCCCTTGCGAACTTCCCTCCTCTTCCCAATTTCCCCACCCTGCGCACTCCCCTTTCTCCTGACCTTCCCTGCCCAAATTTTCATACCCGTTGCACATTCCCATCCCCCCAATTTTCCCTCCCCACCCCTTCCAGACCCCCTTCCCCTGCCCTGCACACTCTCTACCCCTACCCCTGCACACACACTTCCCCTTCCCTGACCACTCCCTTCCCCTCCCCTGCACACACCTTATCCCCTCTCCTGTTATCTATTCCCCACCCGTTTCTCTGTCTTTCTACGCCCCCTCTCCCCTCCCCTCCCCTCCCCTCCCTGCGCCGAGGCAAGATGGATGCGGCGGAAGGTGAGATAGGAGTCACGCGGAGAGGCAAGAGAGAAACACCTCACCTTCCTCCCCTCGGCTCCGCTTGGCCAGTCATGGATGGATGGAGGGAGGGAGGGAGGGAGGGAGGGAGGGAAGGAAGGAAGAGTGTCAGCCAAATCCTTCTCTTTGACTTTGTCTTCCATTCTCCCTTCTCTTTCCCATTATTTTTCTTTCTTTTCTTCTTTCCGTCCATCCTTACTTCTTCTATTTGTAATTATTTAAAAAAAATTTGTTTCTTAAAAATGTTGTTTCATAATCTACATCCTTAATGTTAGAAGTTGTTGTATTTTTTCATTTACTATATTATATAAATGTTATAAAGAATGGTTTTATTTTTGGTATTATATTTTAAAGCTCGTTCGTTGGTTATCCTTCAGAGCAGGGAAGGGACCACCACCACCACCACCACCACCACCACCACCACCACCACCACCCAATGAGAGGTCAAGGAAAAGGAAGAAAAGGTTAATACTTTTCCATCTTAATCCAAACATAGTATTCAAGGCAGACTGATCATTGTGGCGACATCGATGTGTTGGGAAAAGTATCTTTATTAGTAATACCTATAGTAGTTGTAATAGCATAATAGTAGTAGTAGTAATAGTAGTAGTAGTAGTAGTAGTAGTAGTAGTAGTAGTAGTAGTAGTAGTAGTTGAAGTAGTTGTTGTCGTTATGGTTTTATAGTATAGTGTATCTTTGCTTCAGGATACATTCATAACTTAGCCAAATGTACACCTACTTCCCTAAATACACACACACACACACACACACACACACACACACACACACACACACACACACACACACACACACACACACACACACACACACACACACACACACACACACACACACACACACACACACACACACACACACACACACACACACACACACACACACACACACACACACACACACACACACACACACACACACACACACACACACACACACACACACACACACACACACACACACACACACACACACACACACACACACACACACACACACACACACACACACACACACACACACACACACACAGGGTGGAAAAGTAAGTAAGGTGGAAAAGGGGAACTCCGTAGTGTAGCGGTTAGCACACTCGGCTCACAACCGAGAAGTCCCGGGTTCGATCCCCGGGCGGAGCGAAGACAGACGGGCGGTCTTCTTAAAACCCGAGCCCCTGTCCACCCAGCAGTTAATGGGTACCGGGTGTTAGCCGGGGGTTTGTGACCCCCCTCCCGGGGTGGTGGCTTCGGCCAACACTAAGCACTAAGCATGAATGATAAAATATGTTGATATGGAGACGGGACCATACGAGCGTTGCTCAGGCCCTGTAAAATACAACTAAATGAATACACACACATCCTTGGTCCTGCACCAGTTTTTCTCCTTCTTTTGGCTTGCAGTTCAACTTTTCTGTCGCTTCGATATTTCCGCGACTATTCAATCTCCGTTTTCACGTGTTTGATGAAGAAAGCTTTTATCATAATATATACTTCAATGCACAACTAAATACATGGAAGCAATACAGGCCGGCAGGAAACAGTTCGAAAAGAATACCATACACCTAACGAGGATAGGAACATCGAATTAATACCAAAATAATTATATTGATATAATAAATAATAGCATATATAGAACAAGGCCCCTCGTGACCTACCCTTCCCTCTGGGTAAGAAGGAGCAAGAGAATATGAAATAGAAGGTGAAATAGCAGCAATAATAGAAGGAGAAAATAAATAGCAAGAGAAGAATGAATAGGAGGTAAAACAGCAGCAATAATAGGAGAA
>JACEEZ010005516.1:22500-57500 GCA_016584305.1 Chionoecetes opilio | reverse complement strand
CATGTTACCAGGAAGTGATTTGAGGTGATCATTCTAAGCTTCCACCAGTGAGCTAAGTTCTAGCTCACTGCTAGCTCAACTCTAGCAACTTCCAGTGAGTGTTAGTTTTGATTAGTTTCCACCGTTTGCACTGCCACTTTTTATTTCCTACATTTCCTTTTCCTCCTGTTCCTCTTCCTCTTATTCTTCATCCACCTGCTTCTCTTCCCTCCTATATA
Source organism: Chionoecetes opilio (assembly GCA_016584305.1). Lineage (NCBI taxonomy): Eukaryota > Metazoa > Arthropoda > Malacostraca > Decapoda > Majidae > Chionoecetes > Chionoecetes opilio. The sequence continues at coordinate 57,282 of JACEEZ010005516.1, read as the reverse complement.
ATCCTCATCTTATAGTCCTCGCGTACCTATATATTCCTCTCTTTCCCCCTATTCCTCCTCCTTTATCCTTGTCCCTCAGTATACTAATCAACCCTCCTCGTTATCATGGAAATCCGCAACGCTTTATTTGCATTTTTGTTCCCCGTGAATAACATGTTCCGCGTCTATAAACCTGTACGAAAAAAATTGGTATGTTCCCACGAGTGAACGGCTGAGGGCGAGTGGCTGTAAGGGGAGAGGAGTGCAGGGAGTTTGTGGGCGTGTGGGAGGTGGTGGGAGTGTGGGAGTGTGGGAGGTGGTGGGATTGTGGGAGGTGGTGGGAGGTGGTGTAGGCGATCAGCCTGGGGGGTTGGTCGGTATCAAATTAGGGCGAGAATGCTAATAGTGTTTTTTGGGAAGGTATAAATGCCTAGAGTTAGAAAACATGTGATAGCATTGTGGCAGTGGCAGCTTTATGGGAGTTATCCCCCTTTTCCAAACTGTATATTATATAATTATATAAATATACATACATATAATTTAAAAAAAAATTCTTTTTCAGGTGTCGTATTTCATCGGCGAGAGACGGACCGGACGATCGACTGGCGACGTTGGAGACCCTCGAGGAGACCACCACTGCCGGAAGACCAGCCGGCCCGCAGGTCGTGCGTTCAGAGAAAGTCGGGTTTTTGGAGTGGAGAGGTAGAGTAGCAGCCGACTACCTCTCGAAGCTATTGTTGAAGGCTGGTGATGTAGAGAAGAATCCGGGACCAGAATCCGGTGTCGTGGTAGCTGTGGAACTTCAACGTAGGAGGCCTGGAATGTCCGTTAACATGGAAACGCCACAGGCACCCGCCAAGAAACTGTGCATCATACACCAGGCAGTATCCGACGGAGATGAACATTTTGTCAGTCCTCAAAGCCATGCCTCCTGGTTAACCTTACTTGAAGCCGCCAAAGTCAGGAACCATGTCCCCATTCTAGACGTTTCAAAAACGCTTCAGGACAAAGAAGTTCCAATTATATTCTATCATCGAAAATGTAGAAGCATGTTCACCATGAAAAGAGACTTGGAAACTCTGAAAAGTAAAGCAGGTGAATGTAGTAGTGATCTATCTGGTAGTAGTGACTGTCCTCCAAAAAAGTCTTCCAGAACATCAACACATGAATCAAGAGTTTATGCTCCGATCTGCGTATTCTGTAGCAAGGTCAAGTTCAAAAAGCACTCCAATACACGTGAAACACTTACGCTAGCTTCACAACTGAGAGTAGATCAAACACTAAGAGAGAGTGCCGTCAGAAATGCAGACGGCAGGATGATAGCACTAACCAGTAGAGACATTGTTGCCGCAGAGGCACACTACCACGCTTCATGCTATAGGAATTACACTAGGAACAAAGAGGACAGCAATGAGAATGAAGAAGAGAAAGTAACAGATGAATTTATACTGTATCACAAGGTTGAAGGAGAAGCTTACCAAGAACTTTTCGAATACATCAGAGAAGATATTATCCCCAACAAGAGGATTATACCAGTCACCTCCTTGACCACAAAATTGGAATCATTAATGTTGTCTGATGGAGTTAATCTTCTGAAGGATTCAACAAAGAAGAATATGCACAGAAGACTGAAATCCGAGCTTGGAGGTGCAGTAGAAATATTTTCCGACGACAAGGGAAAGTTGTTGATGGTTCCATGCTGTGTCTCATTAAAGGATGTTGTCTTGGAAAATCAAAATCTACATAGGGAGCTCAAGCTTTGGAAGGCAAAGTCTACAGATATCAACAAGATCATAGATCAGACTTCGTCACATATCCGAACGGCCATCAAGAAGGACATGATTTTCACCCCGTGGCCATATCATCCGTCTGATGTAGCTACTCATATCGCCATACCAAATGAGTTACAGCGATTTCTGGTCGGGCTCCTCACTGGAGATACAACTAGTACTACGAATAAATCCCAAAGGACTGCTATTTCATATAGTAACTAAAATTTCATAATTATTGGGTGTATTTTGGCGGCCATTTTGGAAAAAGGGAGATAACTCATATAAAGCTGCCACCCCCACAATGCTATCACATGTTTTCTAACTCTAGGCATTTATACCTTCTCAAAAAACACTCTTAGCATTCTCGCCCTAATTTGATACCGGTGAACAAAATTTCGGACCGGGGCTGACCGACTAGTGGGAGTGTGGGAGTGTGGGAGTTTGTGGGAGTGTGGGAGGTGGTGGGAGTGTGGGAGTGGGTGGTGGGAGTGTGGGAGGTGGTGGGAGTGTGGGAGTGTGGGAATTTGTGGGAGTGTGGGAGGTGGTGGGGAGTTTGTGGGAGTTTGGGAGGTGTTGGGGAGTTTGTGGAAGTGTGGGAGGTGGTGGGGAGTTTGTGGAAGTGTGGGAGGAGGTGGGGAGTTTGTGGGAGTGTGGGAGGTGGTGGGGAGTTTGTGGGAGTCTGGGAGGTGGTGGGAAGTTTGTATGAGTGTGGGAGGTGGTGGGAGTGTGGGAGTGTGGGAGGTGGTGGGGCGTTTGTGAAGTGGTGGGGACTGGGGAGTTTGTGGGGGGGTGGAAAATGGTGGGGAATTTGTGGGCAGAAAATACATGCGAAGAGGGATTGATGTGTGTGTGTATTGCGAAATGGAAGAAGTAATTGGAAGGAGATTTAGTAAGTGAAGGAGGACTTGGAGTAAAAAGAGTCAGGAAGTGAAGGAGGATGGAGAGTAAAGGAGGCAAAGGAGGACAACCTGAGAGCGGTGGGAGAGCTCCATGTGTGTTCCTCGGTGTGTGTGTGTGTGTGTGTGTGTGTGTGTGTGTGCGTGTGTGTGTGTGTGTGTGTGTGTGTGTGTGTGTGTGTGTGTGTGTGTGTGTGTGTGTGTGTGTGTGTGTGTGTGTGTGTGTGTGTGTGTGTGTGTTGTGTGTGTGTTGTGTGTGTGTGTGTGTGTGTGTGTGTGTGTGTATTCACCCATGGTCTTGTCCACGCGAGCTGGCTCGCGATCGCCAGTTTCACCCTCTCAGTGCGAGCTTGGAGCTCATTATTTCCGGTCTTTGGGTAATGCTGGGACCTCACACACCACACATCCCCATCGCCTTGCTCAAGGGAGACAGTATCCTCCCGAATTTGTAAGTGAAAAATCCCCGGAAGCACGAGGATTCGAACCGCCTACCCACAGAATGGGAGACCAGCACGTTATCAACCTGACTATCACGCGGTGTATGTGTGTGTGTGTGTGTGTGTGTGTGTGTGTGTGTGTGTGTGTGTGTGTGTGTGTGTGTGTTTACATTGAAGCCTATAGCGCCAGTAGGCTATTTATCATATGGAGGGATGTGATGATGGTTGGCCCTCCGCCCGTTGGTTGGCGCAGGCTGGAGTTTTATAGTGACACCTGTGATGTTATAGCTGAAGGTCCGTTTTTCAATGATGGTGTACCCTCAGTTTTGAGGCATACGCTGCTAGCTGTTGTCCCATCGCCACACTTGAAGTCGCAGTCGACGGAACAAGAATGCAGCCTGCGGGTTGCTTCGGCCACTCGACGATGGATTTACAGTTGCTCCTTGATGGGACTTGAACTCGGGACCTTGTGTTCACCTCCCAGGCTCTTGTCGACCACGTTAAAGATGGCTGAAAGAGTTGTGTCCCCGGCAGGATTCGAACTCGGGACATCGAGCTAACCACTCGGTTACAGCCTCCCCCAGAGGCGGTGTGTGTGTGTGTGTAGCGTGTGTGTATGTGTGTGTGCGTGTGTGCGTGTGGGCCCTTCAAAGCTCAGGCCACGGTGTTTCGCGGCTCACAAAAGAAGCTTCGATTTTTTCATCCCTGTTTGTATTACGCTACTCTCCATTTTTAGCCGGTTATTGAGGGAGTAGCAGGGAGGGAGGGGAGGGGAGGGGGAGGAGGGGGAAGGGGAGGGAGAGGGGGAGGAGGGGGAAGGGGAGGGAACAAGAGAAGGGGAGGAGGGAGGAGATCCCGAGCATAATAAAGAGAGTGACTGAGTGTGTAATCATATTGTGTGAAAGATTTTGCTTGCCTGCCACTCTGTTTCCTCTGCTTATATTTCTTCCCTGCTTCCGACCCGCCCCTCTCTCCTCCTCCTGTCTTCTGTCTCCTTTCTTTCTGCTTGCCTCCTGCACTCCTCCCTCCCTCCTTTCCTGGGCCCTCACTTTTTTTCATTCTCCCCCTTCTCGTCCCCCCCCTCTCTCTCTCTCTTCTCTCCATCGGCTGTTGCTTTTCTCTGGTCTCTTTCATCCTCCGCCTCTTACTGCCTGTTAGGGTTTGATGCTTTTGTGATGTGTGTAAAGATTTTTTTTTAGTTCATGTTTCTTTTTTCTTTTATTTGTTGTATCTTGCTTCCTTTTTTCTATTATAACATTGTTTTTCTTTCTCTTCCTGCATTCTTTATTCGATTTAGTTTTTATCGGTGTGTTTTTTACATCTCTTATTTCAATGTTTTATTTTTATATGGATTCAGTTATTCACTTTTACTATTTATATCTCTTTATTTCTTTTAATTGTGCTTTTTTCTTTTTTTTTCTCTCTGTCGTCCATAAATCATCGATATTTCATTTTCAATTGCCGCTCATTTCTCAAAATTGTTATTTCCTGTTTTTATAATATTTGGTTCCCTTTTCTATTCCTTCTTGTTTTTCTTGTTTTTCTTTATCACATTTTTCTTTTTTCTTTCGTTACTCCCCATCGGTTTGGCTTCCATTGATTTTATATTAATTTCTCTCTTTATCTATGTGTCTAGGTTCCTATTCACCTATCTTCTTATAGCTCTCTCTATTTATCTATCAAACTATCTACCTCTATTTACCTATCCACATATCTAATTATAAATCATCTATGCATCTCTATATGTTTCTATATCTTTCTTTCTGTCCTATTTTTTCCCCTCTCTCTAATACTCTTTCTCCATTTCTCTCTCCCGTCTTTATCATCCTCACAAACTCACCAGGAAATGAGAAATGGAAGCTGTGGAAGGTTTGTGGTTCGTCTATCTCTATATGTTTCTATATCTTTCTTTCTGTCTTTTTTTTCTCTTTAATTTTCTTTCTCCATTTTTCGCTTCTTTTACTTTCACAAAGTAACCATGAAAATGCGAAATAGAAGCTGTGTAAGGCTTGTGTCGTGGGTCTCGTGTCTAGGTTGTGGCGGCGCAGTGGCCACGAGTCTCGGGGTGAGGCGGAGAGGCGAGGTTACGATTACCAAGGCGGCTATTACGGCTGATGACAGATTTGCTGCGAGTTTAAACAAAGGAAAGGCGGAGGACGAACACGAGGAGAAGGAGGAGGAGGACGAGGAGGAGGAGGAGGAGGAGGAGGAGGAGGAGGAGGTGGAGGCGGAGAAGAAAGCGGAGGAGGCTAGAGGAGGAGGAGGAGGTGGATGTTTGAAAATAGGAATTATAGAAGGATTTATAGAAAGAGGATAATAGTAAGGAAAAATAAGAAAAAAATCTTGTAAATACGTAATTACAAGTCAATACAGGAATGTTACCTGTTGCGTATTAATAACGGATTTTGTAAGGGGTGGAAATGTAGAAATGGGAGATAAGAATGAGTCCCTGATAATTATGGAAATGCGACAGAAAGATATATATATATATATATATTATATTATATATATAGAAGTAGAGAGAGAGAGAGAGAGAGAGAAGAGGAGAGAGAGAGAGAGAGAGAGAGAGGAGAGAGAGAGAGAGAGAGAGAGAGAGAAGAGAGAGAGAGAGAGAGAGAGAGAGAGAGAGAGAGAGAGAGAGAGAGAGAGAGAGAGTAGGGATCGATTGATGACCTGTAATTAGTTATCATTGGAGGGATAATTAAGGAAGAAATCACTTGGCGTAAATCGCGCTGACATGTGGGATGCCGAGGTCGAAAAAAAGAGAGAAAAATATGCCTTGTGTACGCTGCTTTGCCTTCACATTCACAGACTCGCACGAGGATTTATGTGCGAATATCTACCTACCTTACATATGGAAAAAAACTCCCACGGACCTGTAACTTACGAACCTGTAGACATATATATGCTACAAACCTGTTAATTAAGAGCCTTGGCAATGATGCTACGACTCTCTCTCTCTCTCTCTCTCTCTCTCTCTCTCTCTCTCTCTCTCTCTCTCTCTCTCTCTCTCTCTCTCTCTCTCTCTCTCTCTCTCTCTCTCTCTCTCTGCAGGGAAGGGAATGCAAGATTGCGTCTCTTAACCTTGCAATTGCCGCACGCTTGTCTGGTGGTCCTGCCGATTGCTTCCACAAATGCAAATAAAAAAAGTTCCGACAACATCTAAATCTTTTATAAATTATGAATATGTCTATATAAACTATGAATATGTCTCCATCTCCTCTTCAATCTTCAGCCTCCTCCTCCTCCTAAATACGTCACGCCCTTTGCTATCGTCCAGGAATTAACGCAGGAGGCAGGCAGACGAAAGGCGGGCGTGAGGGGCTTTGGGCGTTGTAGGTTCGCTCTTTCAATGCGTCGTTCATCTGGAAGAGGCTCAGTTTTCCTAATTCCTGGCATTACCGCTTGCAGCCCCGCCATCACGGCTGATAGCTCCCCGGCGTGAGGTATTGCGGGGGTGAGGAAGGGCGTAGGGCTTGGCCAGAGTGTAAAAGACGTGCTTGTTTGTGCCAGGGAATGACTCGCGTGTGTGTGTGTGTGTGTGTGTGTGCGTGTGTGTTTCTGAGTTTTGCTTTTGTAGATATATGTGTGTGTGTAGGTAAGTGTGTGTAACTGTGTATGTTTTTTTTAGGGGGGGTAATAGGAGATGTATGTATGTGGGTATGTTAAGTTCATGTGTGTTGTCTCTCATGCCACACAAGCTACACAACATACATCTGCGCGTGTGTGTGTGTGTGATTGTGAATTTCTGTTTTGATTTTCTAGATACTGTGTGTGTATGCGTTTGATTCTATTTTTTGAGGGGAGTTGTGTGTACGTACGTATGTTAAGTTAATGTGTGTTGACTCTCACGCCACACAAGCTACACTATATACAAGAAAATAAAAAATGAAATCTCACACGATTCGCCCAAACCTTTTCTCGCATATTTCTTGTTTTTTGTCCTGGTGCAATCGAAGTCTTGAGTCATTTCTCACGTGCCGTAAAACCTCACTAATGGAAGGAAATCAACGCTATTTACGAGGCAGAAAACCTAATGTCTTTGCCGTGAGTGTTTTGGAGAGAGAGAGAGAGAGAGAGAGAGAGAGAGAGAGAGAGAGAGAGAGAGAGAGAGAGAAGGAGAGAGAGAGAGAGAGAGAGAGAGAGAGAGAGAGAGAGAGAGAGAGAGAGAGAGAGAGAGAGAGAGAGAGAGAGAGAGAGAGAGATAGATACATAGATAGATAAACTTTGTGAGAGAAGAAAAACTCAAGAGACAATTTTGGGGTATATTTATTTGCTTTTATTAGACGGTCAATAACTCTACCTCCTAATGCCCTCTCTCACCTTTCCTCCCCGTTCCTCCCTTTCCCTATTACCCCCCTCTCCCCCCTGTCGTGTCCCCGTGTGGTGTCGTGTCCGTATGTCGTCCGTGACCGTCTGCGTCGTCTGTTTCTTTATCTCTAACGTCATCATGGAGCAAAGAACTAATTTTCTCTGTGTGCCTCAGCGACCACCCTGCCGGCCGCCGCCCCGCCCGCCCGAAAGGGAAGGAAAGAAGACGCGTGGAAGGGAAGAAGGGAAGGCGCGTGGGAAGGAAAGAGAAGGAAAGGGAAGGCGCGTGGGAAGGGAAGAGTGGAAGGGAAAGCAGAGCGAGTAGGTTGAAGAAGAAATATAAAGTGGATAAAAAGTGGAATTTTGAGTTAGGTTGAGGTTCTTGAAGGTGGTTTGAACACACACACACACGCACACGCACACGCACACGCACACGCACACACACATTCTGACCTCCACCTTCTCCTCCCCCTCCTCCTTCTTTCTCTCCTCCTCCTCCTCCTCACCTTCTCTTCGTGTTGCTAATTTTTTAAAGGGCCAGATTGTTAAGTGTCGCCTTTCCCGTCCCATGACGGGACCACATGACGAGTTATCAGCGCTACACGGGAACCCAGGGTAACGTTGAATCCTTCCACGTCTTTTCACTTCGTGTAGTTCCATCACGGTAAGGTTGGTATGCTTAAGGAGTACTATACCACGTCTGTGCTGTACAACAATGTATGTCCTTCAGAAAAATCAGTGAAAATTGGTTGGGAAATAATAGTTAGTGTCTCAAAAACCAGGGAAGTGACTGAATTAATACGAAAATACGAAAACAAGTGCGCCCCGCTCCGCCCCACATTTGCCAGCGCGCCTGCCAGACCCCGAATGGTCCGCTCTGCCCAGCCCTGCCTGTGGTACGTGTGTTTGTCTCCTGGTTAGATTACAAACCACTCTTTTTATTGCTCACAAAGGTTAATTTCGTCAATAAACAAGTAAAAAGTAACTCAAAGTCACTGAAATGTCTTTATCTTATCCAATAATGGGATGAAAAGTACAGAGGAGATCAGCGCCCGCGAAGGGAATGGTGAAGACGTGGTCTGTGCTTGGTCTTCGTTTCCTTACCTTCTATTCTATTACCTTCTATTCATTCAAGACCATTCACCTGGTCTTCTATTCACCGAATTCACTTCTAATTCAATTCATGCGACGATACACGTCGTGACTCAAAACATTTTGACGGTACCAATTACGTGACGAAGTACACTCTTCACCTAAGAGGACATTTGACAATCTGTCCCTTTGTCTCTTCAATAATTGTAGGGTTTGCAGGATGACGTGTGGGGGGCAGGGGGGGGGCAAAGTTTTGGGGGGCGGCACCAGGGGACACACGGCGGGGACATATGGGTGTGTGGAGGGCGATTACCAAACCATTAATGTAGTGGAGGTTTGGGCGCGGCGAATGTAATGGGTCGTGTGGTGAATCCTGGAGAGGAAATGGGTACGCGTGTTGGTGAGAAGGTGGATGGCGGCTGTTATTGTAGCCATGTGAAGGTAGGGTTGAAGGCTAGAAATAATGAAAAAAAGGCTTAAGATTAATATATATCTTAACGAGAGATATAAAAAAAGGGAAAGTAAAAATATAAGAGGCTTGAGATGAATATATGACTTAAAAGAGAGATAAAACAGGAGAAATTAAAGATATATTGATACTTTCTGTTCCTATTAAGAGTAAAAAGATATGCCCTGTTATGTAAGAGTGTTGGTGAGAAGGTGAATGAAGGCTGTTATTGTAGCCAGGTGAAGGTAGGGTTGAAGGCTGAACAGAAATAAGGCTTAACCCTATAAGGACCAAGAATATATTTATGCTTAGGAAAAATTTGATAGTTACTATAAATATAATCTATCAATCTTAACCAACTTTATTGAAAGAAATACTGAAATTTGTATAAAAAAATATGTTTACATTGTTTCCAGTATTGATAAATATATGACTTAAGAGATATATATAAAAAAGGGGAAAATGGAAATATATTGATACTTGCTCCTGCCACTAAGAGTAAAAATATATGCCTTGTTATGTAAGAAGGAAAATTACCTTCATGCTAATAGGAAGGAAATATATTAACCTTATCAGAATTGGGAAATATGGACTAACCATTTTATTGGGATTATCTAACGGTTGTTGTTGTTTTTGTTGTTGTTGTTGTAGTTGTTGTTATTGTTGTTGTTGTCAATGCTGATCTTTTTGTTTCCTAGTTTCGTTTTGGTTTCTTTGTTTCTTTCTTTATGGCTTCACACACCAAATAATAGTTTTTAAATTCTCTCATTAAGACATATGGACTAAATATAGGTTGTTCAAGAGAGAGAGAGAGAGAGAGAGAGAGAGAGAGAGAGAGAGAGAGAGGAGAGAGAGAGAGAGAGAGAGAGAGAGAGAGGGAGAGAGATAGAGAGAGAATGAGAGAGAGAGAGAGAGAGAGAGAGGAGATAGAGAGAGAATAGAGAGAGAAGAGAAGTAGAGAGAGATATGTAGGCATGTGCAGAGAGGATGAGAACTGAAGAGATGAGAGTGAGGCGAGCGGAGGTGAAGCAAATGATTTGGGTGGTGGGGAGGAAAAGGAGAGAGGAGAAGGGGGAGGGTGGGAAGGTGAGGAGGAAGGTCATCTTTTGCTTGTTTCCCAACGAGTCTCTTGTATTACCTCCGCCAACGAAAGTTTGGAGGGGTTATAATTTCACCCCGATCTGTACTGTCTGTCCTGTCTGTTTGTGTTAGTGTACAGGATTTCTCAAAGTTACGAATAAATTTTGGACCAACTCGGTATACAAGTCTATTTGATAGGAAGAACTAATTTTATTTTGGATTAAATCTTTTGGGGACAAAACTGTTGCCATGGCAACCAATTGATGAAATATTCGCCGGAGGTATCGCTCATACTGAGTGCATATATATATAATATATATATCTATATATATATATATATATATAATTATTATATATAATATATATATATATATCATCACAACTGTTCCCATAGGCACCAATATGCTAGGTATGCGTCCTACCGAGTGCCGCCCCCCCCTAGTTATTGTTTTTTTTCTCTCCCCCTGCACTTCCTTCTGTTCCTGCACGACGCAGGAACGCTTGTGTTCTGTAAATGAGGAAGAAGGAGGAACATGGACGAGAGGCTACTTATTAGGAGCGCGAGGAAGTTCGTATTATTGAACAGAAAACATTGTGAGAAGGGAGTTTTTTCAAGATTAAGGAATTGTATCTGTATGAGTATTTGTGTTATGTGTGTTGTGTGTGAAGAGAAGAGAGAGAGAGAGAGAGAGAGAGAGAGAAGAGAGAGAGAGAGAGAGAGAGAGAGGAGAGAGAGAGAGAGAAGGAGAGAGAGAGAGAGAGAGAGAGAGAGAGAGAGAGAGAGAGAGAGCGAGAGAGAGAGAGAGGAGGAGAGAGAGAGAGAGAGATGAGGAGAGAGAGATGGGTTAAATACCAGACATACAAAGAGATAGGACAGACAGCTTGACTGTTATACAAACATACTTAAATTAGAACCAAGAGTGGATAGAATGCAAAGTGGAAATATTTTAAGCAGGCTGATATTTTTATTATTAAGAAAACTTAATTCTGTGAAACTGTAGAGTAAAGAAAAAGATAAATTGACTACGGAAAAAGATGTTTGAATGACTTTATGCAAAACTTAGTGTGATCTCTCTCTCTTCATCTCTCTCGTCGTCTCTCTTCTCTCGTCTTCTCTCTCTCTCTCTCTCTCTCTCTCTCTCTCTCTCTCTCTCTCTCCTCTCTCTCTCTCTCTCTCTCTCTCTCTCTCTACTCTCTCTCTCGTCTAATCTCTCTCTCTCCTTCCTCTCCTCTATCTCTCAGGTCCCCCACATCTTCTTCTCTCATCTCAAACTCTTCTCATCCTTCTTGATTCTCTACGTTCGTGGGTCTGAGAAAATCCGACAAATATTGATGTAATGCACCCACGTCCCATTTTTTCCTTTCGTTCCCTATAGAGGTCCAAAAAATAGAGGGGACTAATTTAAAACCTCCGTTAGTGAGAAGCGGGACACGGGCCTCACGGGCGTAACAGGCGACTAACCGTAGCCACAGGGGGGAAAACACACCATGGAAATGGTAGTAATATTGATTCTGAGAGAGAGAGAGAGAGAGACGATAGAGAGAGAGGAGAGAGCGGAGAGAGAGAGGGCAGAGAGGGAAAGAGAGGTAGAGAGAGAGAGAGAGAGAGAGATATGAGGAGATAGAGAGAGAGAAGAGAAGAGACGAAGAGAGTAGAGAGAGAGCGAGAGAGAGAGACGAGGATAGAGAGAGAGGTGTGTGTGTGTGTGGTGTCTGTATGTGTTATGTGTGGTTGTGTGTGTGTAGATGAGAGAGATAGAGAGAGGAGAAAGGAGTGAGAGATACGAGAGAGAGAGAGAGAGATAGAGGAGATGAGAGAGCTAGGAGAGATAGAGAGAGAGAGGAGAGAGAGAGAGAAAGAGAAGAAGAGTTTGAAATTACTAGATAATTCACACTCCATCCTTTCTTTCCTTTTTTTCTCCTCCTAACTTACTGAACCCACTCCGCCCGCCCTCCTCCTCCTTACTTTCCTCCTTCACCTTCTTTCTTTATCTCTTGTTTTCCTCCTCCTCTTCCTTTCTGTCATCCATCTACCTTTGCTTCGTACCTTGCTTCTTCTTTTCTTCTCTTGTTTTTAATCTCTGTCAATCTTATTATTGGATAACTACCTTTATTTTGCATGGTTTTATTCATATATCTTCACTTTTTCTTCTTGATCTTCTTCCTTTTCCTTCATTTTTCCTAAGTCTCGTCTTCCTTACTTTTCATATTTCTTTCTCTTGTTTTTCATTTCTTTGCATTCATATTTTCTTTTTGCTTCACCATTATTTTTCTGGCTTTCGTGTGTTCTCTTTCTTTTCGTCGCCTCTCCAGCGTTTTCCGAGAGAGGATTTAGGCAGAGATGTTAGGCAGTCTGAGTAGGTCATTTGTTTTGTATCTGATTATTACTTCTCCGCTTTCCCACGAGTCTCTCTCTCCTCTCTCTCTCCCTTCTCTCTTCTCTTCATCCTCTCTCTCTCTCTCTCTCTCCTCTCTCTCTCTTGGCTCTCTCTCTCTCTAAGGTCTCGCTCTCATCTCGTCTCTCTCTCTCTCTCTCTGTCCTCCTCTCCTCTGCGTCTCATCCTCTCTCATCTCTCTCTCTCTCCTTCTCTCTCCCTCTCATCCTCTCCTCTCCTGCTCCTTCTCCATCTCTCTCTCATCTCGTCTCTCTCTCTCCTCTCTCTCCTCTCCTCGTCTCGTCATCTCTCATCTCTCTTTCCTCCTTCCTCTCTGCTCTCTTCTCCTCTCATCTCTCTCTCTCTCTCCTCTGTCTTTGTAAAAGTAAAAAAGCGTACTCTTTCCATTACCTTTGTTTGTGGTGCAAGGTGTGTGTGTGTGTTGTGTGTGTGGTGTGTGTGTGCGGTGTGTGCGTGTGTGTTTGTGTGTGTGTGGTGTGGTGTGGTGTGTGTGTGTGTGTGTGTGGTGTGTGTGTGTTGTGGGTGTGTGTGTGTGTGTGGTTGTGTGTGTACGTGAATGTGTGTGTTTGTGTGAGTGTGTATTTTATTTCGTTTTACAGGTAGAAAGAAAGTAAACACACACAACACACACAAACACACACACACACACACACACACAGCTCCACACACACACTCACACTACCACACACACACACCACACACACACACTCCACACCCACACACACACACACACCACCACACACACACACCACACACATCACGCCACACACACGCACCACACACCACACACACACACCACACACACAACACCACACAACACACACCACAAACACACACAACACACAGACCACAAACACACACACACACACACGACACCACACAACCCACACCACACACACACCGACACACACACACACTCACACACACACACACACACACATTACATACCACACACACAACACACTTCCTTTGACTTCGTCGGCCACGGAATATCAGCTTCCCATTTGCTTCAATTTAACAATGGCGGAATCCACGCAAAGCCGCCGTTGTTGTGGCTCCAAAACCTCAGTATTCTCACAACGCCGCCTCACCATCCTTGCACCATCCTCACAGCCCGCCTCACCATCCTTGCACCATCCTCACAGCCCGCCACATCATCCTTGCACCATCCCCACGCAATTCCTCTTGCTCTTTATTTACCATTACCTTACTCTTCGCTATCCCCGTACAATCCCTTCAGTATTGCTGCACCATCCCTTCACTATCCCTTCATCATCCTTTCACTATCCCTTCACCATCATTTCACTATCCCGTCATTATCCGTTAATCACCTTCACCATCCCCTCACCATCCTTTTACCATCCTTTCACTATCCCCTCACCATCCCATCACCATCCCTTCACTATTCCTTCACCTTCATTTTCTTCTGTTTTCCTTACTATTATCAGCCCATTTTTACGATATAATTTTTTTCAATTTCACTTTTTTTTTTTTTTTTTTTCAGTACAATAATTATCATTCACCTTTTCTTTTCCCTTTATTTAAGTTTCATATCCTTACTTTTATCACCATCTACTTTAATTATATTTTCAACGGCCGTCATTACTATTTCCTTCACTATTATTTCTACCTCAACCCTCACTCTTCCTCACTCTCACTGCCAACAGACCATTCATTTCCCATTCTTTTCCCCTCATGAGGATTTTACCATTTCCCCTCCACACAAACATGTCTTTTAATGCTTTCAGAAAATATGCAAATATTAAATTTAATATTAAATATGATTTATTACAAGAAAAGTAAATAATAAAGTGGTCATTAGATATGGGGGGACGATTGGAAAAGCACCTTGGAAGCCGTAAAGCTGGCAATGTAATTATGAACACACAGGAGAAAATGCCACAAAGCAATTTCAAATACAAAAAAACTCAAATGTGAAACAAAACTATCTAGAGAAGCAATGTTAATATATATAATAATAATATAAATAATAATAATAGTAATAATAGTATTAATTATAATTGATGATAATGATAATGTAGGGCCAAATAAAAGTAAAGTATAACACAAAGCAATTACAAATCAAAAGTCAAATGTGAAACAAAAATATCTAGAGAAACAATGTTATCGAAATAAAACTATTACTACTACTACTACTAGTAATAATAATTATAATAATATTAATATTAATAATAATAATAATTGATGATAATAATAGTAATAATAATAATAATATGAAGAAGAATTGATGCTAATGCTAATGCAGGGTTGGATCGCGTTCCCTTGAGGCAGGTCAGGTAGTGGAATAATCACACGTGGCTGTGTTTCGTTCACCTTCATCAGATTGAAACTATCTGGGCTACCTGCACCTTGTGGGAGGGGGGGAGGAGGTGAGAGAGAGAAGAGGGTGGTGGGTAGATGAAGAGGTAAGGCCAGGGAGAGAGAGGCATGAGGATAGATAGAGGGATAGAAGGAGAGAGAGTATAACCAGTTATGTGTGTGTGTAGTGGTGTGTAGTGGCAAACGTTAGACAGCGGGACGATGGTATTTGACAGCAAGCAGGCGGGAGCACCGGCCGCCGGTATACTGAGGGTGTGCAGCTAGCTGTAGGCAGGAGATAGCGAGGGGAAGGAGGGGAAAGAGGGGGGAGGGGAGGGGAGGAGAGGTCAGGGTAGACGAGGGGGTGAGGGTAGAGAGGGAGACTTGAGGGGGCAGGGAGGGACATCCAAGGCGAGTTGAAGTTATGGTCATGCATAATTGTATTTACCGATGTGACTGTTGAGGGAGACAGTGAGTGGTGAGTTAGCGAAAGGTGATAAGTAGTAATGGGGGGGAGGGGGGGGAGAGAACGGGGGGCAGAGGGGGGAAATGAAGATGGAGGAGAGAGAGAGAAGAGAGAGAGAGGGGAGAGAGAGATGGAGAGAGAGCGAGAGAGAGAGAGGAGAGAGAGAGAGAGAGAGAGAGGAGAGAGAGAAGAGAGAGAGAGAGAGAGAGAGAGAGGAGAGGAGAGAGAAGAGAAGAGGAGAGTAGAGAAGAGAGAAAGAAGTTTAATTGTAAATGGTGTATATATATTCTAATCTGATATAAGGCATAACTTAAAGATAGATGATGTCCTTGGGAAGTTGGGACAGAGGACATCTTTAGCTGATCTTGAACATTTACAGCCTCTACTTATCTACTTTTTAACCCAACTGTGTGCTTAATATCTGTTTAAATTAAGAAAATATAGGAGAGGGAAAAAAAATCATCAAAGCAGTGTCTATCCTGCGTAGGGTGACCTGAGGCAACTGGGGGTGAAGGTGAGTAAGAGCAACCCCCCCCCAACACAACACACACAGTTACACACACACACACACACACACACACACACACACACACACATTTTTTTTTTTCTCTCTCTCCCTCTCTCTCTCCCTCTCTCTCTCTCTCTCTCTCTCTCTCTCTCTCTCTCTCTCTCTCTCCTCTCTCTCTCTCTCTCTCTCTCTCTCTTCTCTCTCTCTCTCATCTCTCTCTCTCTCTTCCTCTCTCTCTCTCTCTCTCTCCTCTCTCTCTCTCTCTCTCTCTCTCTCTCTCTCTCTCTCTCTCTCTCTCTCCTCTCTCTCTCTCTCTTCTCTCTCTCTCTCTCTCTCTCGCTCCCCTATTCTCTCTCTCCTTCCGTCTCTTCATCCTCTCTCCCCTTCCTCTCTCTTCCTCCTCCCTCTCTTCAGGCATCCACACTATATCAAATGAAACAAGTGTCCTATGCGATCATGTCGGATTTCACCAGTGCCCCCTTTCCCCCTCCCTTTCCTCACCCCCTCCTTGTGCCCTCATTACTCCCCACCCTTTTCTTCCTCATCTTTCTCCCTTCATTTTCCCGCCATTCCTTCTCCATCTTCCTTCCATACTCCTTCCTTCTCTCTCATTTCTCTTCATTTCCCTCATTCTTTGCATTCTTGACTCTACTCCGTGCATTCTCTCTCTCCTCTCTCTCTCCTCTCTCTCTCTCTCTCTCTCTCTCTCTCCTCTCTCTTCTCTCTCTCTCTCTCTCTCTCTCTCTCTTCTCTCTCTCTCTCTCCTCCTCTCTCGTCTCTCTTCTCTCTCTCTCTCTCTCTCTCTCTCTCTCCTCTCTCTCTCTCTCTCTCTCTCTCTCTCTCTCTCTCTCGTCTCTCTCTCTCTCTCTCTCTCCTCTCTCTCTCTCTCTCTCTCTCTCACACACACACACCTCCTTTCCTCTCACATCTCTGACAATATCACTTAAATGTTAGATATGTTTTCCATATTTTACCATATTTCTAACTGTACAGATTGTGAACACATATCAAATACACGTTTTACTGATGCTAATGTCGAATAACAATCATCATCATCATTGTAAAAAAAACCCAGCTGTAATAGTATCTTTCTCATTACGTTCCTTTTTTTATGCATCAAAGTTGCCATTAGTATCTTGAGGTTGCTAGGGGTGCGGGTGTCATGGTCATTGGCGCACCGTGTAGTTACCTGTCAAGGCGCGTGTTGCCTGCGTTGCTTAAGCTGCCCCGCGCCACACGAAGGCACATAAGGAGAGCCCAGGGTTAATGGACAAGGCACAAAGCGTAGACAATCATCCCTGAGGAGCGAGTCACATGTTCAGTAAGAGAGGGGGAGGTTTGTGTATTATTTAGTGCAAGGGAAAGGGAGTGTAGTATTTAGTGCAAGGGAAAGGGAGTGTACTATTTAGTGCAAGGGAAAGGGAGTGTACTATTTAGTGCAAGGGAAAGGGAGTGTACTATTTAGTGCAAGGGAAAGGGAGTGTAGTATTTAGTGCAAGGGAAAGGGAGTGTAGTATTTAGTGCAAGGGAAAGGGAGTGTAGTATTTAGTGCAAGGGAGAGGGACTCATTCATCCGTTCATTAGAGGGGACAGACAGTTGGGGGAAAGAATAACTATAGGAAGGGGTTAAAAGAAAAGGAGAAAATGAAAATACGTAAGAGAAAAACAGGCGACGGGCTGACCGACGGAAGTTTTGTGTAGTATTTAAAGGAAGAGAATGGGACTTGAGTGTGTAGTATTTAGAGGAAGGGAAAGGGCCTTGAGTGTGTAGTATTTAGAGGAAGAGAAAGGGCCTTGAATGTGTAGTATTTAGAGGAAGGGAAAGGGACTTGAGTATGTAGTATTTAGAGGAAGGGAAAGGGCCTTGAGTGTGTAGTATTTAGAGGAAGAGAAAGGGCCTTGAATGTGTAGTATTTAGAGAAAGGGACTTGAGTGTGTAGTATTTAGAGGAAGAGAAAGGGACTTGAGTGTGTAGTATTTAGAGGAAGAGAAAGGGCCTTGACTGTTTAGTTTTTAAAGGAAGCGAAAGAGACTTGAGTTTGTAGTATTGAGAGGAAGAGAAAGGGCCTTGATTATGTAGTATTTAGAGGAAGAGAAAGGGCCTTGAGTGTGTAGTATTTAGAGGAAGGGAAAGGGACTTGAGTGTGTAATATTAAGAGGAAGGGAAAGGGACTTGAGTGTGTAGTATTTAGAGGAAGGGAAAGGGACTTGAGTGTGTAGTATTTAGAGGAAGGGATAGGGACTTGAGTGTGTAGTATTTAGAGGAAGAGAAAGGGACTTGAGTGTGTAGTATTTAGAGGAAGGGAAAGGGACTTGAGTGTGTAGTATTTAGAGGAAGGGAAAGGGACTTGAGTGTGTAGTATCTAGAGGAAGGGAAAGGGACTTGAGTGTGTAGTATTTAGAGGAAGGGAAAGGGACTTGAGTGTGTAGTATCTAGAGGAAGGGAAAGGGACTTGAGTGTGTAGTATCTAGAGGAAGGGATAGGGACTTGAGTGTGTAGTATTTAGAGGAAGGGAAAGGGACTTGAGTGTGTAGTATCTAGAGGAAGTGATAGGGACTTGAGTGTTTAGTATATTTAGAGGAAGGGAAAGGGACTTGAGTGTGTAGTATTTAGAGGAAGGGATAGGGACTTGAGTGTGTAGTATTTAGAGGAAGGGAAAGGGACTTGAGTGTGTAGTATTTAGAGGAAGTGATAGGGACTTGAGTGTGTAGTATTTAGAGGAAGGGAAAGGGACTTGAGTGTGTAGTATTTAGAGGAAGGGATAGGGACTTGAGTGTGTAGTATTAAGAGGAAGGGAGAGGGACTTGAGTGTGTAGTATTTAGAGGAAGGGAAAGGGACTTGAGTGTGTAGTATTTAGGGGAAGGGACAGGGACTTGAGTGTTTAGTATTTAGAGGAAGGGAAAGGGACTTGAGTGTGTAGTATCTAGAGGAAGAGAAAGGGACTTGAGTGTGTAGTATTTAGAGGAAGAGAAAGGGACTTGAGTGTGTAGTATTTAGAGGAAGGGAAAGGGACTTGAGTGTGTAGTATTTAGAGAAAGGGATAGGGACTTGAGTGTGTAGTATTTAGAGGTAGGGAAAGGGACTTGAGTGTGTAGTATTTAGAGGAAGGGATAGGGACTTGAGTGTGTAGTATTTAGAGGAAGGGAAAGGGACTTGAGTGTGTAGTATTTAGAGGAAGGAAAAGGGACTTGAGTGTGTAGTATTTAGAGGAAGAGAAAGGGCCTTGAATGTGTAGTATTTAGAGAAAGGGACTTGAGTGTGTAGTATCTAGAGGAAGAGAAAGGGACTTGAGTGTGTAGTATTTAGAGGAAGAGAAAGGGCCTTGACTGTTTAGTTTTTAAAGGAAGCGAAAGAGACTTGAGTTTGTAGTATTGAGAGGAAGAGAAAGGGCCTTGATTATGTAGTATTTAGAGGAAGAGAAAGGGCCTTGAGTGTGTAGTATTTAGAGGAAGAGAAAGGGCCTTGAGTATGTATTATTTAGAGGAAGAGAAAGGGCTTTGAGTGTGTAGTATTTAGAGGAAGAGAAAGGGCCTTGATTATGTAGTATTTAGAGGAAGAGAAAGGGCCTTGAGTGTGTAGTATTTAGAGGAAGAGAAAGGGCCTTGAGTATGTATTATTTAGAGGAAGAGAAAGGGCCTTGAGTATGTATTATTTAGAGGAAGAGAAAGGGCCTTGAGTATGTAGTATTTAGAGGAAGAGAAAGGGCCTTGAGTATGTAGTATTTAGAGGAAGGGATAGGGACTTGAGTGTGTAATATTAAGAGGAAGGGATAGGGACTTGAGTGTGTAGTATTTAGGGAAAAGGATAGGGATTTGAGTGTGTAATATTAAGAGGAAGGGAAAGGGACTTGAGTGTGTAGTATTTAGAGGAAGGGAAAGGGACTTGAGTGTGTAGTATTTAGAGGAAGGGAAAGGGACTTGAGTGTGTAGTATTAAGAGGAAGGGATAGGGACTGGAGTGTGTAGGTATTAAGAGGAAGGGATAGGTACTTGAGTGTGTAGTATTTAGGGAAAAGGATAGGGACTTGAGTGTGTAATATTAAGAGGAAGGGAAAGGGACTTGAGTGTGTAGTATTTAGAGGAAGGGAAAGGGACTTGAGTGTGTAGTATTTAGGGGAAGGGACAGGGACTTGAGTGTTTAGTATTTAGAGGAAGGGAAAAGGACTTGAGTGTGTAGTATCTAGAGGAAGAGAAAGGGACTTGAGTGTGTAGTATTTAGAGGAAGAGAAAGGGACTTGAGTGTGTAGTATTTAGAGGAAGGGAAAGGGACTTGAGTGTGTAGTATTTAGAGAAAGGGATAGGGACTTGAGTGTGTAGTATTTAGAGGAAGGGAAAGGGACTTGAGTGTGTAGTATTAAAGGAAGGGATAGGGACTTGAGTGTGTAGTATCTAGAGGAAGAGAAAGGGACTTGAGTGTGTACTATTTAGAGGAAGGGAAAGGGACTTCAGTGTGTAATATTTAGAGGAAGGGAAAGGGACTTGAGTGTGTAGTATTTAGAGGAAGGAAAAGGGACTTGAGTGTGTAGTATTTAGAGGAAGGGAAAGGGACTTGAGTGTGTAGTATTTAGAGGAAGGAAAAGGGACTTGAGTGTGTAGTATTTAGAGGAAGGGAAATTGACTTGAGTGTGTAGTATTTAGATGAAGGGAAAGGGACTTGAGTGTATAATATTTGGAGGAAGGGAAAGGGACTTGAGTGAACTAGAAGAAAAGGGAAAAGACCAATGCTTCTCTCTAGAAAAGTAGAAACTAAAATAGGGTGCACTTTCATACCTCTTAACCTCTTTTCCTTCTTACCTTCCTTTCTTCATTATTTTTTGTTTCATCCTTGTATTTTATTTTTCTTACTTCCTTCCTTCCTTCCTTCCTTCCTTTCCTTCTTCCTTCCCTTCTTCCTTCATTCCCTCCTCGTCTCGTCCTTGATACTTTCTATTTCTTCCTTTCTTCCTTGCATTCTTCTTTCCCTTCTTCCTTTTTTTCCTTCCATAATTCACCATTTTCATTTTGTTCAATTCCAAGACGTTCGTTTTCATTACCTTCCGTGCCCTTCCTTTCCCTTCTCTCTCTTCCCTTCCCATGCTTCCCTTTTCCTTAAACGGCGGCGGCGGCGGCGGCGGCTATTACTATTACTATTACTATTACTATTACTATTACTATGTATGTGGGTCGCCTAGAACAGTAAAGGCCCACGTCACCAATAAAGAATTGGTGACAAATCTTACCAACCAACTACTACTACTTCCACCACCACCCCCACCACCACCACCACCACCACCACCACCACCCCCCCCACCCCCACCACCACCACCACCCCCACCACCACCACTGCCACCACCACCACCACCACCCCCCACCACCACCACCACCACCACCACCACCACCACCACCACCACCACCACCACCACCACCACCACTACTACTACTACTGCTACTACAAAAGCTATACACAGGCCATTCTGACGCACAACCACCTCCGCACAATACGGGTCACAAAGCGGGTCTCGTCTTCGCATTGTGGTGACGTGACCCGGGCCGAGCTGCACCCGCCCCTATGCCACGCCCCTACCCGCTACCTGTAATCAACGTGTTCTCAACCTGTCCCATACCCTCCTCCTCCTCCTCATTCGTCTTCTCGTCTCCAGGCAGTGTTGTTGTTGCTATTGTTAATGTTGTTGTTGGTGGTGTTGGTGGTGTTGTTGTTGGCCGTGTTGTTGTTGTTGTTGGTGTTGTTGTTGTTGCTGTTTTTGTTGTTGGCGGTGTTGTTGTTGTTGCTGTTTTTGTTGTTGGCGGTGCTGTTGTTGGCTGTGTTGCTGTTTTTGTTGTTGTTGTTGGCGTTGGTGGTGATGGTGGTTGTGTAGATAATGGTAATAGTGGTGATTCATATCGTATTCAATTCTTACCAATTTCTTAATAATCAATAGTCATTTAACTCTCTAATCCATATACTGAATTTAAGTCTTTCAATATATTGCCTTTTACCTCCAGCCCAAACCATAATCTGCATGCATAACCTTTAACAAATTTTTTCTCTTTTCTTTTTTCGTATAATTCATCTTGTCTTAACAGACAGACGCATAATTTTTTTTTTTTTTTTTTACGCTCTTAATCTTACTTTTTTTTTTATTTTACTTACTTTATTATTTAACTTTTTTTTTTTTACTCCTGCTCTCATCTGCCTCGACCTTTTTTGGCACGCTTATACAAGGGAGACAGGCGAGGGAGGGTAGGAGGCGTGTGGGATTAAGGGATTACAATCATCGGGGAGGCGAGGGCAACTTGATCCTGCCCCGAGCCGTGACGTCACTCTGGTGGTGGTGGTGGTGCAGTTTTTCTATTTTTTTCTGACGTGGCTGGAAAATAAATTAATAGAAGGTAAAAATAATTGCTAAAGATATGAATAGTAAAAAAATAGTAATTGTTTTACCAATATTAATTATAATGATAATGGTAATACTATAGATAATGACAATAATGATATTTGTAGCCGTAGAGGTAGTGGTAGTTGTAGTAGTAAGAGTGATGATATTAATAGTTGTAAAAGTATAATTATATTTAGTATTGTTATTGTTATTATCATCATTATTATTTTTATATTATTAGTATTATCGATGTTGTTATTATTATAATTGTTATTATTATTTTTATTATTATAGTAATAATAATAATAATTATTATTATTATTAATATTTTTAGTATTAGTATTAGTAGTAGTATTAGTAGTAGTAGTAGTAGTAGTAGTTGTTGTAGTAGTAGTAGTAGTAGTAGTAGTAGTAGTAGTAGTAATAGTAGTAATAATAGTAGTAGTGGTGGTGCTATTATCATTATTATGAATATTTTTATTATCATTATTATTAGTAAGAAGAGTAAAGAGTGTAGGCCCTCATTCTTGCCCTCATTAGGAGTGCCAAGGGGGGGGGAGGAGGGGGGTCGGTCATCCCTGTGGACAGCGTGGTTGTATGGCCGTGTGTGCGTGGCCTCGACGTGTTACCAGCTGCTTGACTGAGGGCGTGTGTTTGTGTGTGTGTGAGAGAGATCAAACAATCATTGGGGGCATACGCCGGGGGGCGCGTCGCCTCGCCAACCCTACGACGCCACTCCCGGGGGTCACCACGCGCGAGTCTCCATGCAGGCTCCTTTCCCATACCAAGCAGCTCTCGACAAGAAACATCAACTTGCCCCAGCCACGAGCCTTGTGGGCGCCCCCTTGGCCTCCTCCACGCCGGATTGTCTCTTACAGATACAACCCGAGGGGAAGGATCGGTTTCAGGGTAGTGTGCCACATGCCTATATAGCCGAAGTTGGCGTTGACGGACTATGCAGGTAATAGGCTTCGATTCAGTCTCACGGTGCAATCGCTGATTTGACACGTAATCATCCCAGCGATACCCCATGATTCTGCGAAGACACTTATTACCAAAGGCATTGATTCGTCTCTTCAAGATACTATTTAGTGTCCATGTCTCACAACCATAGAGTAAGACAGGGATCACAAGCGACTTAAAGATCCGGATCTTTGTCCTCCTGCACAGGTACCGACAACGTCAAATACTCCCGCTGAGCGAGTCCATACCATCGTGGGCTATGCCAATCCGCCGTAAGACTTCTTGACGTGACCCACCGTCATTATGGACTGCGCTACCATGGTATGTAAAACTTTCCAAGATCTCAATGTCTTCGCTGCACGCATGAACTGACTGTACTGCTTCATCTAGTAAGTCTCCAAACACCTGGACCTTGGTCTTAAGCCAGGAGACCTCAAGTCCCAAAGGCTTTGCCTCCTCGTGCAGCGCCTCGAGAGCCATCACCAGGACCTCCAGCGACTCAGCAAAGATCACTGCATCATCGGCAAAAACAAGATCAGTGATCTTGGTGTTGCCGACGGATGCTCCACAATCACTTTGATCTACAACCTTGTCCAATACCCAGTCCATACAAGCGTTGAAAAGTGATGGGGCAAGGACGCACCCTTGCCTCACTCCTGTATTAACAGGAAAGAAGCTGGATACACCTGCCCCACACTTCACAGCACTCTCAGTCCCAGAATACAGACCGGTTATCAAACCAATAGTCCTTGCAGGAATCCTGCGAAGTCGCGGAAATTCCTAAAGTGACTCACGATGCACTGAGTCAAACGCCTTCTTGAGATCAACATAGGCTGCAAGCATCCCCTGTCGAAACTCACGTCGGCGTTCCACCAGGACATGAAGCGCTAGGATACGGTCCGTTGTTGACTTACCAGGCGTGAACCCAGACTGCTGAGGTCTCTGATGCTTCACCAGATGACTGCGGATCGACTGTCGGTATCACCAATGACTGCGGTAATTGTTGCCGTCCTGACGGTCCCCTTTCTCTTTCCAGATAGGGACGACCAGCCCCCTTTTCCAGTCAGGAGGAATGGTACCTGATTGCCACACGGCAGTCAGGACAGCATGCAACCCGCGGATCATGACCTCACTCCCAGCTTTGAGGAGCTCTGCACTGATATTACAAACACCAGCTGCCTTTCCACCCCTCAACTTAGCTACAGCCTCTCTGACTTCGTCAAGAGAGGGTGCGGTTTCGTCAATGGGAGGATCGGCATCCACTGCCTGTAATCCAGTGGTGTGAAGCTGCTCCGTTGGAGGGCCCACCGTGAACAACTGCCCAAAGTACACAAAGCGAGAGAGAGACTACCGTTATTACTACAGCAAATTTACTTACCTACATATCTATCTATCTATATATATATTTCTATCTATCTATCTATTTATCCAACTTTACATATGTATATTTGTATAAATCTATCTGTTTGATGTTCTGAATATTGATATTATCAATATCATTATTATTCTTTGTATCTTAATTATCATTATTGTCCTTATTGTATTAAATATTTTTTTTTATTGTTATTATTATTAATGTTGTGATTGCTTTTGTTGTTATTATTGTTGATGTTTTTGTAATTATTATTGTTCTTGTTGTTAATGATGACAATAATGATGATTTATTATACATTTATTTTTGTATTCAAGTCTGAGAATTTGTGATTCTTCTTCATTAGGGCTATCTGTTATAAAATGCTAATGCGGTCCTGTGTACTCCTTACTTTTGCTTCTTATTATCATTCATGTGCCTTATACGACGGTGCTTTATTAGATGACATTTACTCACCGATTCAACCTCGTTCCTGATATCCTTACCACCACCACCACCACTAGATGAAGCAGTACAGTCTGTTCATGCGTGTGGCGAGGACATTGAGATCTTGGAAAGTTTTACATACCTTGGTAGCGCAGTCCATAATGACGGCGGGTCACGTCAAGAAGCCTTACGGCGGATTGGCATAGCCCACGGTGTTATGGACTCGCTCAGCGGGAGTATTTGGCGTTGTCGGTACCTGTGCAGGAGGACAAAGATCCGGATCTTCAAGTCGCTTGTGATCCCTGTCTTATTCTATGGTTGTGAGACATGGACACTAAATAGTGACTTGAAGAGACGAATCAATGCCTTTGGTAATAAGTGTCTTCGCAGAATCATGGGGTATCGCTGGGATGATTACGTGTCAAATCAGCGATTGCACCGTGAGACTGAATCGAGGCCTATTACCTGCATAGTCCGTCAGCGCCAACTTCGGCTATATTGGCATGTGGCACGCTACCCTGAAAACGATCCTTCCCATCGGGTTGTATCTGTAAGAGACAATCCGGCGTGGAGGAGGCCAAGGGGGCGCCCACAAGGCTCGTGGCTAGGGCAAGTTGATGTTTCTTGTCGAGAGCTGCTTGGTATGGGAAAGGAGCCTGCATGGGAACTCGCGCGTGGTGACCCCCGGGAGTGGCGTCGTAGGGTGGGCGAGGCGACGCGCCCCCCGGCGTATGCCCTCAATGATTGATTGACCACCACCACCGTGTCCAGGTGGAACACCGACGTGAGTTTCGACAGGGGATGCTTGCAGCCTATGTAGATCTCAAGAAGGCGTTTGACTCAGTGCATCGTGAGTCACTTTGGGACCTTCTGCGACTTCGCGGGATTCCTGCAATGACTATTGGTTTGATGACTGATCTGTACTCTGGGACTGAGAGTGCTGTGAAGTGTGGGGGAGGTGTATCCAGCTTCTTTCCTGTGAATACAGGAGTGAGGCAAGGGTGCGTCATTACCCCATATCTTTTTAACACTTGTATGGACTGGGTATTGGGCAAAGTTATAGATCAAAGTGATTGTCGAGCATCCCTCGGCAACATCAAGATCACTGATCTTGTTTTTGCCGATGATGCAGTAATCTTTGCTGAGTCACTGGAGGTCCTGGGGATGGCTCTCGAGGCGCTGCACGCGGAGGCGAAGCCTTTGGGACTTGAGGTCTCCTGGCTCAAGACCAAGGTCTAGGTGTTTGGAGGCTTACTAAATGAAACAGTACAGTCTGTTCATGCGTGCGGTGAGGACATTGAGATCTTGGAAAGCCTTACATAACTTGGTAGCGCAGTCCATAATGACGGCGGGTCACGTCAAGAAGTCTTACGGCGGATTGGCATAACTCACGGTGTTATGGACTCGCTAAGCAGGAGTATTTAGCGTTGTCGGTACCTGTGCAGGAGGACAAAGATCCGGATCTTCAAATCGCTTGTGATCCCTGTCTTACTCTATGGTTGTGAGACATAGACACTAAATTGTGACTTGAAGAGGTGAATTGAGGCCTGTGGTAATAAGTGTCTTCGAAGAATCATAGGGTATCGCTGGGATGATTACGTGTCAAACCAGCGATTGCCCCATGAGACCGAATCGAGGCCTATTACCTGCATAGTCCGTCAGCGCCAACTTCGGCTATATGGGCATGTGGCACGCTACCCTGAAACCGATCCTTCCCATCGGATTGTATCTGTAAGAGACAATCCGGCGTGGAGGAGGCCAAGGGGGCGACCACAAGGCTCGTTGCTGGGCCAAGTTGATGCTTCCTGTCGAGAGTTGCTTGGTATGGGAAAGGAGCCTGCATGGGGACTCGCGCGTGGTGACCCCCGGAAGTGGCTTCGTAGGGTGGACAAGGCGACGCGCTCCCCGGCGTATGCCCCCAATGATTGATTGATTGATACCTTATTTTCGATTTGTCTCTCTTTTCCTCCTCCTCCTCCTCCTCCTCCTCCTCCTCCTCCTCCTCCTCCTCCTCCTCCTGATTGACCACCACCACCACACCCTCCACCACCAGCACCACCCCTACCACCACCACCACCACCACTAGCACCTCCACCACCACCACCACCACAACCACCACCACCACCACCACCACCACCATAGCTACAATCACCATCTCCTTACCTGACAACAGAGCATCAGCAGGTAAACAGATCCCATTTAAGCTTAATAAACCAATATTAGTCTAGGGGCGGGCATGCATTGTACAGGGTAAGGCTTGCGTCGGGGCTTTTACGGGGCAGATAAAGGCGGCGTGAAGGGCTTGGCATCGCGGCCGTGAAGGAGAACCATTAATATTCCCTGCGAGGAGGAGGAATACATAGGAATACATATACATAGGAGTAACAGACACCAGGAGACCTATTGGTCCATAACTAGGGTATCTGTTGTACTACATACTACTAACAATCAACTACATGTAAGAGGAACAGTTGGAAAATTATACCATGTCCCTAAAGAAGATAGGAACATGGAAATTTCGTAGTGAGGAATGATAAGATATGAAATACACTAACTACAACTATCACTATCACTAATCGATCCGAGGGACTATAGTATGTATTCGCAGGACACTATCAATACCTATTTACTTTACAGTGTGCGTCAAGTCTGTTTTTAAATGTAGTTATTGGGCTGGCTTCGACAACATTTGCTGGTAAATTGTTCCGTTCCATCGATCAACAACTCTAACATTGAAATAATATTTACGGAGATCTGTGATGCAACGTTGACCGTTTAGTTTTAAACCGTTAATTCTTGTTATCACTTGAGGAAAAAGTTCGAATTGGTTCTCTTGATTAATGACATCAAATCTTTTTAGGATCTTAAAGGTTTCTATCAAGTCCCCACGGATTCTACGATCCTTTAAGGAAAACATATTAAGTTTCCGCAGTCTCTCTTCATAAGATGAGTTTCGCAAAGATGGAATTTGTTTTGTTGCTCTTCTTTGCACTGATTCCAATTTGGCTTGATCTTTTACGAAACAAAGCGACCATAATTGAACGGCATATTCTAAGTGCGGCCTAACCAAAGACATGTATAATCGTGTCATTACTTTCGGAGTTTTATGTTCATAGTTGCGTTTAATGAAGCCCAACATCATATTCGCCTTTTTACTGGCAGCTAGGCATTGCGGACTGGTTTTAAGATCACTACTGATGATGACACCTAAATCCTTTTCCTGCTGTACTTCAGTTAATGATTTATTTTGCATTTGATAGTTATATTTGAGGTTATCGTTGCCTCTTTGCATCGTTGCATTACTTTACATTTATCGGAATTAAATTTTAATAGCCATTTATCACTCCAATCTGATAGTTTGTCGAGATCACGTTGTAAGAGTTCGCAGTGTTCTCAAGTATATGCTTTACCGCCTAATTTGGTGTCATATGCAAATTTCGATATTTTAGATACAAGTCCGCAGTCCAGATCATTGATATATATCAGAAAAAGAGCAGAACCCAGGACCGAGCCCTGAGGTATCCCACTAGTAGCATCTAACCAATCAGATGCCTCGCTATTTATTACTACCCGTTGTTTACGATTTGAAAGCCAATCACCAATCCATGTACAGTCTAAGACAAAAGTCGTGTCCTGAATTTTGGTTAAGACGTCTGGTAAAGGGCTAACCTTTCGGTGCTCTCTGCCGTACGTCATACAAACGGTTGGTAGCACTGCCATAAGTGCTTCGACCTCACCACAACTCATAAGTCTTATTAGTTCGTACCCTCACGAGTAATTGTTTTAGGATTCATTACCAGGAGTGTTAAAAGTAGAAGTGCTGAGGTAATTATAAAGCAGTGGTTGATCCTGGGTTCGGTGAGCCAGTCTCAGGGGTTCAGCTGAGGCCCTCCGAAACACATTGCAATTTTGCTATTATTGTAAACTCCCTCAGCTGTTGAGGCTCGCTTCGCACAGCCCCCCCCCCCCCCCCCTATAACAATCTTGGATTCACCCCCGTATTCCCCTTTCTTTTTAAGGACCTATATACGCCACTGCTTCAGAGTCCTTCCTTCCTTCATATTATTATCCAAATATACTCTTGAATTTTGACGCAATTTTTCTCTAAATTTTTGCATAGATTAAAATGGAATTTGGTCTTATTATGATCCATATATATTATTGAATTTTGAAGCAACTTTTCTTGTGTTTTTAATATTTTTTATATGTATATTTTTTTCATTTATATTCTTGCATGTGACTAACTCTCTCCATACTCCTGCCGGTGGTGATGTATGTGGCCTTCAATGGCTCAGGTGTAAAGATGAAATGTCCTGGCGATCATTGCTGGGCCGAATATACTTCGCATTCCACATCGAATAATATGAAACCTTAAGGCAGTAAATCTATTGAACCTTTGAAATACCCTTGGTCTGTTATAGACATTGTCTCATCGGCGGCAGATATGAAGCTTTGAACCCTTATCTGAACAGTAGCTTAAGGGATTCAGGCTTGCCAACCACGAGCATGTAACTGCGTTAGGGTTTTCATAATGTTTCACGAGTTACATTTCATATTCGGACAAAACCGGGACACGACTTTTGTCTTAGACTGTACATAACTGCTCTCCTAAGCCATGTGCCCTTAGCTTGGTCAAAAATCGCTTATGGAGAATTGTATCGAAGGCTTTCTGAAAATCAAGGTATATTATATCCGAGGGAATTTTAGCGTCCCAGTTTGAATAAATGACATTGAAAAAATCGAGTAGGTTTGTTAAGCAGGATCTCTTATTACGAAATCCATGCTGGGAGTTTAATATTGAGTTATTTTCATCGAGAAAAGACACTATTTTATCCCGCAATATTTTCTCAAATAGTTTAACAAGAATATCGGTGTAACATTAGCTAGTTTCCACATACTAGGAACATTTTTGTCCATTAGCGATCTGTTGAAAATAGTCTTTAATGGGAGCGAAAGTTGACTATGACATTTGCGAAGTAATCTCGGCGAGATTTCGTCAACCCGCACGGATTTTGCTGGGTCAAGTTTCTGCAAATACTTTGATATTTCGTCTACTGTTATCTCTCCTATTACCAATCTATCACTTTCGAGTCCCGCAAACATGTTTACTGGTTTTGGTAATGGAGCTTCGTCTTCTTTAGTAAAAACTGCATTAAAGTAATCATTGAGTACGGACGCCATACTCTTATTATCATTTATCAAGATGTTGTTCTTATCTTTCAGTGGTCCAATACCTGTTTTGACATTTTTCTTACTTCGAACGTATTGAAAGAACCTTTTCGGGTTTGATTTGGATTCCTTTGCAATTTTTTACTTCATACTCGCGCTTTTTAGACTAATTAATCCTCTGCAACGACGCTTTACGTCATTGTTATCTCTATAATCGCAGGCCGCATTTGATCGTTTGTAAACTTTATACGCTCGGCGCTTTCTGCTGATGATTTGTTGAATCTCATTAGTCATCCAACAGGGTCTGTTTGTGTTATTCAAACGTTTTCTTACCATGGGAACATATTTGTCAACAACCGATTGGAGTTTATTTGTGAATAGAATACACATGTTTTCGGCGTTATTACCATTTAGTAGGTCAATCTAATCAACTTCGCTTATAACCCTGCTGATTTTCGTGAAATCTGCTTTATTTTAATTGTGAACTAATAACCGATTTTCTGTGATGTCTACGTTGCAATTTATGCCGCATCTGATTAGCCTGTGATCACTGTTTGCCAAATGTTCACCTATATCGCAGTAATCAATCAGATCAATGTCTGTAGTGAAAACTAGAACTAGGATACTATTATCCCTTGTCGGCTCACGGACCACCTGATTTAA
Source organism: Chionoecetes opilio (assembly GCA_016584305.1). Taxonomy (NCBI): domain Eukaryota; kingdom Metazoa; phylum Arthropoda; class Malacostraca; order Decapoda; family Majidae; genus Chionoecetes; species Chionoecetes opilio. The sequence goes on along the minus strand of JACEEZ010005516.1, from coordinate 26,629 downwards.
ATATACTTCGTTTACCATATCAAGCAATCGCATACCTTCACTATCATCAGAATTATTATTCCAGTTTATACGAGGTAGGTTAAAATCTCCACATATAATTGTGTCGTTATTATTGTTGACAACTGACTTTTATCTCGTCATATATGAGGCAATCTACTTCCGCATTTGATTTGGGAGGACGATATATTGTCCCAATAGTTAGCAGTTTACCGTTAAGCTTAATCTTTGCGTAGACTGAGTAATTATGATCTTGATTTACTTTATCGATTTCGATTGCTTGCAAATTATCTTTAATGTAAAGAATGACATCTCCACCTGCTTTATGCGTACGACAATTTAGGAGTTACTTGCAGCCTGGAATGGCTATTTCAGATCATAAATGTTTATCTGTGGTGTAGAACCAACTCTCAGTGATACTAACGATATCTGGCGTTTCGGAAACAACGTAAGCCAATAATTCATAACGTTTTAGAATAATGCTTCTGGCATTTGTGTAGAGTAATTTAAGCTCCTTAATAATTTTGGTAACCTTGCGTGAGGGTTTACCGGCAGGGTGACTAGGGTCCACTGTAACAGAGTGCTTGATTAAGTTAATTTGATTAGTATTTGCGGAAACAGATCGTGACCCAGCGTTGCTGTGGGGTAAGAAAGGGGTTAAGGTGATGCTGCTTCTGCCATCCGCTCGTCGTTTTTTGATCTGTAAGAAGAAACTTGATAATTTAGCAGACATCCTAATCTTGCATGACCAACGAGGCTGAGGTGGTGTCCGTCATCCCCAAACAGGATGGAATCCTCAACCAGGATGGTGTCCTCGTAGAAATAATCCCAGAAGTTTGCGAAGTCTACATTCTCCTGTGCACAAAAAGACCTTAGTCGGTTATTTACGCTGAACGCTTTATCGTAAAAGCGTTGGCCTACTACCAGTCTGGGGAGAATTCCTGAAATAATGATATGATTAGTTTTAGTCTTGAATTTCCGGATCAACTTCCTGTACTTGCCCTGTATTTCTTCAGATCCGCTACTGTACACGTCGTTGGTTCCTGCATGAATGACATAGGGAGTATTATCGCTTGTGTTCTTGGTGACGTCATCGCAGGCTGCAGTGATGTCGTCGAGTCTGGCTACTGGGAAACAGAAGCACTTCATTTTAACACTTGTAACCCTACCACAAAACTCCACTAGCTGTCCTCGGAGAATTGAGTCCCCGATCAATCTTGTCTCATGTACGTCTTCCTTCATTTCGCCAAGAACCTGAGATTTATTGAAGGTTTTGATCGTTAAGGACGCCTTAACTGCTGGTGTTCTTCGAGGAGGAGGAGGAGGAGGAGGAGGAGGAGGAGGAGGAGAGGGTAAGGAATCTGTGCGTGATACGAAGGGAAACAGTAGTGGTTAAAAGGAGCAAGGAACAAAGGAATTAAGGTGACGTGAAAAGGATTAGTATAAGTAAGAACATTTTAGGGAAAGTAGAGCATAGTGGAAACAAATTAAGGAATAATCAAGGATGTTTTAGATAAGAGAAAGACATTCTAGTTCCTTAACACAGATATATATATATATATATATATATATATATATATATCAACAAAATGGATAATACATACATACATACATACATACTTACTCTTGTCAGTCTTCCTCTCCACCTGTTTTATATTCCGAGTAAACTTCCTTCACCATGCATGACCTTGATTACAATGAAGGTCCATACATGAAGGACCTGTGAGGGGCAAGGCAGGTGAGAGGGGATGAACATAAGAATAAGGCCCTTGCATACATACATACATACATACCTGCAAATGGATAGATAACGGAATGAATCAAACTATCAATAATAGTAGCATGATATATACAAGAGATTTAGATTGATTGATTGATAGAAGAGATTAAAGAACGTAAAAGCATAAGAAAATAAGGAAGCTACAAGAGGCCGTGAGACCTACACGTGGTAGTTCCTGTTACTTAACACTACCTGTGTACATCCACCTTGCATCCCTACCCATGAACTTGTTTAGCCTCCTTTTAAAACTCCCTATTGACTCCGCACTATCTACCTGTTGACTGAATCCATTCCAATCATGAGGGCAGTTGGCACCAGAGAGGGAGAGGCTTTCAAACAACCTCATGGATAAGATGGATAGAGTGCAATGTAGAATTATTACGAAGATGATCCCCCGGTTGAGAAATATGCCCTACGAAGAAAGACATAGAATTGTTGTTATTAAGCCTTTCGAAATGAAGAATGCTCGGTGATCTAATAGAGATATTAAACACATTCAGAGGTTAAGATAGCATCAGTACAGAAGATTACTTTACAGACGACGATCAAATATAGCAAGATGTCAGTCACATGATATTAGGTAAAATATTTTCGTCAAATAAAACCAATTATATTTCTTCTAGACTTAAGTTGTTAAGATCGGTGGTGGTGAAAAGATAATTGAAAATAATATTACAAGTTAAGATAATATGAAAGATAAGAAAATTTATAATAACACTCTACCCTCCAGTATCGTTGACAGAGTGGCAGTTGTAACTTTAAAAAAGCATATTAGAAAGGTACTTTAACTCCAATGCAGAACCGTCTTGTTATCCATTATTACAACAGAATCTCCGAATGTATCAGCGAATTGTAGCTTTTCTATTTTTTTTTGGGGGGGGAAGTTGCTGCCGTTGATCTTGTATCGCCTATTTTACCTGCGTAGTGGTAGAAGTAGGGATGATATGTTGCTCAGTTTTTCTTCTTTTCCTGCCAGCCTAACTAGAGAGATTGGAGGGTGAGGAGGAACCTTCACCTTTATTTTCCTATGTCTTTTTTTTAGATTAGTGCAGTTAATCATAAACACCCTCGTCAGGACTAATAGGTCTGTACTGTTTGTTCTTCCTTTGTGTTAATTTGTATGTTCCTCCTCCTCCTCCTCCTCCTCCTCCTCCTCCTCCTCCTCCTCCTCTCCTCCTCCTCCTCCTCCTCCTCCTCCTCCTCCTCAAACAAGAAACAACGGTTTAAACTGAATGGTCAACGTTGCATCACAGATCTCCGTAAAAATTATTTCAATGTTAGAGTTGTTGATTGATGGAACAGGTTACCAGCAAGTCGAAGCCAGCACAATAACTTCATTTAAAAAACAGACTTGACGCGCACTGTAAAGTAAATAAGTTTTGATATTGCCCTGCAAATTTATATTATAGTCCCCCGGATCGATTAGTGTTAGTGGTAGTTGTAGTTAGCATACTTCATATCGTATCATTCTTCACTACGAAACTTCCATGTTCCTATCTTCTTTAGGGACATGGTATCCTTCTCCAACTGTCGTCTTACATGTAGTGATAGTTAGTAGTGTGTAGTTCAGCATATACCCTAGTTATAGACCAATAGGTCTCCTGGTGTCTGTTATTCCTGTGTGTATTCTGTGTATTCCTCCTCCTCCTCCTCCTCCTCCTCCTCACAATATCGAAATTTGCTGATGACACCAAATTAGGTGGTAAAGCATATACTAGAGAAAACTGCTAACTCATACAACGTGATCTAGACAAACTATCGGATTGGAGCTATACATGGCTATTAAAATTCAATTCCGATAAATGTAAAGTAATGCATAGAGGTAACGATAACCTCAAATATAACTATCAAATGCAAAATAAGTCGTTAACTGAATACAGCAAGAAAAGGATTTAGGTGTCACCATTAGTAATGATCTTAAAACCAGTACGCATTGCTCAGCTGCTAGTAAAAAGGCGAATATGATGTTGGGCTAAAATAAACGCAACTTTGAACATAAAACTCCTAAAGTAATGACACGACTTTACACGTCTTTGGTTAGGCCGCACTTAGAATATGCTGTTAAATTCTGGTCGCCTTGTTTTGTAAAAGATCAAGCAAAATTAGAATCTGTTCAAAGAAGAGCAACCAAACTGATTCCATCTCTGCGAAATTCATCTTATGAAGAGAGGCTTCGAAAACTTAATATTTTTTCTTTAAAAGATCGTAGAATCCGTGGGGACCTAGTAATAGAAACTTTTAAGATCCTTAAAGGATTAGATATAATTAATCAAGAGAACCTGTTCGAACCTTCTCCACAAGTGACAACAAGAAACAGCTGTTTAAAACTAAATTGTCAGCGCTTCATCACAG